>WBNM01031714.1:359588-388852 GCA_013399055.1 Ramphastos sulfuratus | reverse complement strand
TTTTTTAAAAATTTTTTTTTTTTTTGGAAAGTTTCAGCCAAAGCAGCTCAGTTCCAAGAATAAGGCTAGTGAAAAGTACGCTGTCTTACTTGTGTGAGAATATTCTGGTGTCCTCCTTTTGATGCTCCAGTGCCCCCAAGCTCTGAAGCAAGGATTTGAAATTTGGCATTAGTTCAGCCTTTGTGTTGAGGATGTGCCTTTTGCCTCCCTGTAAAAATCCACCCAAATTTCCAGACCGGTTTACAAGGCTTTGAAAGATTGCCATGTTGCATGGGCTTAATAGGAATTTCTTGAAACTTCACAGTAAGTTTCCTTTAGATTCTGTTCACACTGGGAATGCTTCAGGCAGAGTAGAGCTGCATATTTCATCCTGCTTCTGGTAGGAATTGTAAGGGCTGTTCTGGGTGCTGACATTGAACTACTAGTGGGCAGCATTTTGTCTTGTACCACCACTGCCTATTCCCATGTCCTATTCCTTCTCCCTGGTGAAGGATGTGGGCCCTCTGGAAAAAAAAACTGTCTCACTCATCTGAAAGAACATGACAGATGTGGAGGGGAAGAATTTAAGAGCGTATGTATGTCTGGTTTGTACCATTCCTTTGGTCATAGAAAATGTGTGTATCATGCTGGCAAAATATTGCTTCCTCTTCTAGTAGATGCTCAGATAATAACTGTTAGATCTTGTATTCAAGCTCCAGTAGCTGAATGGGTGTCAAGATTTTAATCATTTTGCTGAACTATGTAGGCAGCAATTTATTAAAAAGTAAGACTCAAAAAATATTCAGTACAGTAATATTATTTAAAGGGCAAAAGTTACTGCATTCAAACTTGGACCTCTTGCACTAAATACACCATAGTACAGCCTCTGACCTTGTCACATGCTTGGTCTGAGAGTCAACTATTTGGTTGGAGTGAGGAAAGGGCTCTATTCTGAGGATAAGCACAGGATTTGTACAGTAAGGACTGTGCATTCATCCACTACAGAAGTTGGAACGTGGAATAAATGAAGCAGAGAGGTTAGGGAT
Organism: Ramphastos sulfuratus; assembly: GCA_013399055.1. Lineage (NCBI taxonomy): Eukaryota > Metazoa > Chordata > Aves > Piciformes > Ramphastidae > Ramphastos > Ramphastos sulfuratus. The sequence goes on along the minus strand of WBNM01031714.1, from coordinate 387,827 downwards.
AAAGTTTTGTGGCTAGGAGAGTTGAGCTCTGCCTGCTGAATTGTGTGCAGTCTGCACTAAGTCATGGTGCTTTGACCTGATGCACCGAACTGCTCCAAGGTGGCCTAAGTGGCTGCTTGTACTGTGTGTCCTGGGGGCTGCTTTCAGAAGTCTTTTAGCAGTGTGCAGAAATGCAGACATATATAACTGCAAGTGAGCTCAGTGGGAGCTAAACCTCATGTGAAGTACTGTATGTTAATAAGGACAGTAAAAGGCAGGTTCCAAGAATGTGAAATTCAACATCTGGAACTAGGGAATATTTTAATCTAATTAACCTAGTGCCTCAGTTGCCTGTTTTACAGATGTAGAAATGACTTGTCCTATCCCTGTAGGAAGGCTTCTGAAGATATGGGTTGTCTTGAACAGAACTGGAAAATACTGTGCTGTAAATCATACGACCACCCCTGGCTGATCAGGGATGAAACAAAGCACTGATAAAGACATAACCAAAACTAAAGTTATCTTTAACTCTTAACTTTCCAATGCCCTAGTAATTCTAATGAAATAAAATGTGAGATGTTTCTTTGTGATTATGATAAACCTCCAACTTCCTTTTGTACAAATAGTCTGATTTTGATGATCCCTTGATAGCTGTTTTGGCTTGGGAGGTGAAGTCCACTTCACTCTTCTCAATTTCTTTACTAGTAGAGCATGCAAACCTGAACTATATTGGTTCTGTCTGAAACCAATGATGTCAACCTATAGAAACTGGCACTTCTGACTATATTAATTCATTTCATACTGATCCATGTATAAAAATCCCAATACCATAGCTCTGGAGCTTAAATTTTCCACATGGAATCAGCAGTCAAAATTTGTAAGGTGTGAGATTAATCCTAAAGTGCCAGTGTAACTAGCAATAACCTTTCGTTACCATAGCCACTTTACTGGGGTACTAGGTGAATGAAATCACTGAGATCCTCATCCTTTCTGTTCACTGTGGAGATGGGAGGCATACTGCTCAAGCTGGTGACTACTATCTCACTAGGATAGATTTCCCCTTTGTAAAGCCATCACAACAGTACTTGTATCCCTTTGTAAAGCCAACCATTACCTAAAATTTCCTATGCCAAAAAAAGGTGTGTAGGTTTTTTTTGAAAGGGACAAAATTCCAACAAGTAAATTAATGTATGTTTGTGGAAGCATGCATCTCCCAGTGTGAGAAGATTTGCTGCTATGGTTTAGTGAATTTAATGCTTTGCAAATTATTTGTTGGAAAGCCTGAAGCAGTGGAGACTTCTGGGTTTTATTTTTCTAAGTTGGAGGTGAGAGGTGCTTGTGTCACTTTAAACTCATAGTCGTCATCAAACTTTTTTTAATTTTTTTTTTTTTTTTTTGGGTCATTCCCTCAGGATGTTTGCTGCTTCTGAAACAGTAGGTCTCAGATGTGTCTTTTGAAAGCTCCAGCAAAGGCAGGACATTTGACAGGATGTTTGTCATGCAGTATTTCCAGGAGGAAGACAGGAATTACGAGCTGCTCAAAGCATAGATCTTCCTTAGAGGAACTCTGCTGCTAAGAACAGCAGTCTATTTGCTTAGCTGTGTGAAATCCACTTGCTTGTGGACAACTGGTTTGGGTTTTGGTTTTCTTTTTTCTGCCCCCCCCCAGACTTCCGCTTGCTTGTGTGCTCTACCATATGTGTTTTGAGCTGTGCTTTGAAGTTGGGCAACCAGCTTTAAACAAAAGCTGTTACCACACTTCTGCATAGCGTCTAGTTTGATTTCAGCATGCTAATGTGTCAGTGATGTGGTTTTGAGTTAATGAAATGCAATTCTTTTGCTTGCTTTGACATTGGTTGCTGTAGGATTAAAACTAAAAAATAGTCATGTTATGCTTGGGTTGTTGTATGAAAGCCAAGTCAAAATGAACTTTAGAACGTGATTAAATGGCAGTGCAGTAATTATTAACTGGCCAAGCATCCATTTTGACACATAGGTGACATGAAGTCTGTGAGTTATCCTGTATTTTTTCCTCCTGACACTTCCTTCCTTCCCCAGTCCCCCTTATAATCTGAGGAATTTGTGAAAACTCAGACTTTGTGTGGATTTAGTTTCCTACATAAATTATTCCAGTGTATTTTAGGTCAGAGTGCCTAGATAAAAAAAAAAACAAAAACAAATTGAGATCCACATTTTCTACCATCTTTGAGCAGTGTACTTCAGTAACAAGATCCAAATAATACTGCTTTAGCTTAAATGTATAGTCCTCTGTGTTTTGCTGTATTGATTTTAAAAGTGGTTTTAATTTTGTTTTTAAGGTTAAGGCACAAAGTGAAGGTTAGATTCTAAAAGGCAAAAAGCAAACACAGCTCTAGTCAACCAAATTAACTTGTATCCAGTTGCACCAGCAGTAAATTAGCTATGAGTATTCAACTGCAGTATGTTAAATTAATTTGAAAAAGTGACTGCAGTCTGATTTGCAAGACTCTGCTGTGTTGGAGAGGTTTAATGTGTGATCATTTATATTATATGTGTTAACTGTTTCTGAACGTTTTGCTTTTTTGTCTTGTTTTTGACAGCAACTTGAATTAGTGGAACCAAGTGGCTGGATTCATGTTCCTTTAACAGATACTCACAAGAAGCCTATTCGCACGTTTATGATTCAGATTGCTGTTCTAGCTAATCACCAGAATGGAAGAGACACTCACATGAGACAAATCAAAGTTTACACCCCGGTGGAAGAGAGCTCTATTGGGAAGTTTCCTAGATGTACAACAATTGATTTCATGATGTATCGCTCCATAAGATGATATCATTGCTGAAGTAGTTGAATACTTAAAGCAGGATTCACTTCAATGTAATTATATCTGTTTATACTTTGTATGATTTTGAAATAAAGATCACCTCCTATATATTGTTGTCTGTAACTGTGTTGCTTTTGGAGTCTGAGTGTGGTGGTTTTTTTTTTTTACCACGTGAGAGTAAAAGAGAAGGACCTGGGTGATATAAACAAACTTATTAATGCAGAGAATCAATAATTGATAAAATTGGTTCATTTCTGGGGGACTCTTCTCCTGATGATCATGCATGGAAGTAGTTTGGTGTGCAGTGTTACTGGTCATTCCTTCACCTGAAAGTTACTCTTTTTAAAGACCATTCTTCCTGAACAGATGTGGTTTAAAGACATTACCAGTGCTATTTTTCCATCATTGCTTATGTTAATGTCTCGTACCCTTGTTGTATAGATGTCTTTTTTCTGCTTGATGACTAATGGCTTTCTTCATGGATTTGGACTATAACTGTGAAGTAGATCATAGAAGACCTCAAGCTGGAAGGGACCCATAAGGATCATTAAGTCCAATTCCTTGCTTCTTGCACAACTATCTCAAATTAAACCATATGATTAAGAGTCTCATCCAGATTCTCTTTGAACTCTTGACAGGCTTGGTACTGTGACCACTTTCCTGGGGAACCAACAATGCAATGAAGATGACAATGACAAGAAGAAAAACCAAACCTTTCCAAATTACTCAATATAGCAAATACATGAATAAAGATATGCTGAATATAGGTCATCCAAACGTGATATTAGGAGGAAGAGTTAGGATTGTTCCAATATCATGCAATAACAGTAGATATGAATCTGATTTCTGCCCAGTAGGCATAATATTGGAACTTTAGAGAGCTATTCCTGCTTTTAATAATTTTCCTGATTCAGTCCTTTTAGTAGTTGTTAAGGTGCACAAGAGTCTTTAAATGTCAAGGCTGCAGCTGCACTTTATCCTCACATCAACAGCAGAGCCAGTCTGAAGTTGTACATTTCAATGTTTTGTTTCTACTTTATTGCCAGAAATTACTGTCTCTCTATAGTTGACCCTCATCAGATTCTTCCATGACTGTTAACTAAACTGCATCTGTGAAGGACTCAGATCCTTGGTTGTTCTTTGACCCTTTAAAATAAATATATTCTTAGTATTGGGTGCAAGCAAGTAATTTGTGGTGAAACTCTAGGAGTGAACAGTGAGTCATGATGATGAGAGTGGGAGCAAATTAAAAGGGAGAGTGCAACTAGCAACTCCTTCAGCTGCTGCTGACAAAATAATACATGACCATGCCTGGAAGGCAGTATTAAAATGCAAACTCATTGCTGCTGTCTGTCCCTTGCTCTTTGATATTCAGTGTTACTTGCAGACAAGTACAGTGGCCATTCAAAATTGATCTTAAATATTTTCTTTGTTTCACAACAATTGGAGATATGTTGATATTGGCATTTAACATCTGTGCAAGTACGTCTGGATTTTAACATTTTTGATGCTTAGTCACGTAAGGTCACTGGCTTTTAAATGTTGAGATCCTTGAGAACTTTATCTGAAAATCAAACAAGTTTACTGCTTTTGCTTGTTAATGCAGCACTTGGTATTTGACTGGGGATAAACAAGCTGCTCTGCCAAACTCTTGCAGGAAGTTACTACACATATGCTTTGTTTAGCTGCTACTGTCTGACTTTTTTGATCATTTTTTTCAGACATACAACTGTCTGAGACTTATCACTTGGAAGAGGACTTTTATTTGACTAAGCACCAAAATTGTTGAGCATACAGGTTTTATTTGTTCTTTCATTCCTGAAACTGGGTCTGAGAACAGAACGTTCTTATAATTCTAATTTAGTTACAGCTTCTATATTGCCTAGCCACATGCTTCTCTGGAAGGTGTCAACAAGGGCTGTAAATTAGAGTGAACTGCTGAAGTGTGCTAGAGATCCTAAAGAAGAGCCAGAATGAGTTACCTTTGCAGTGTACATTCACAAAAGTAAACGTTCTTAGACCCATGTATAAATAGTGCTGATGGAATACTAGAGCCATTTTGATGTCGATGGTGAATTTGCAGGGTTTGAGTGGAAACAGGAATAACATTTTAGCTCAATATATTTGTCTCTTGCACTCGCTTCCTCCTTGGTCTGAAAAAAATTTCCTTTAACAATATCTTGCATTCAGAAGTAGTTTGGCTTATTTTTCCCCACATGCATACTATGGTTTCTGTTTGGAAGGAGACAATTCCTGTCTAGTCTTTGTGTCCAAGTTGTCGGCTCCTTAGTAGAAATGAATACAGAGCTAGATCTTTGAAAAGCACAAAGTCAACGATTGACTTATTTGCCTTTCAAGGTGTTTTTAACAATGTTACATACAGGGGATGCTAACGAGACAAGTTGTCAACTTGTTGCCTGCTTAAAGCATACTCCTTTTTTATATTTTATATGAGCAAACAAGATTGCTGCTTCTAAGTAGTGAGGAAAAAACAGTCACAAATGCGGCTTGCTGAGAATTACAACTGCCTAACCTTAGTCTAGTTACGTGAGTGCTTTGGCTTGCATCGCCAAATATGAAAGAGCAAGGTGTACTAATGTCAAAGACAACTGAGCTTAGATAATTTTGATCCATAGAAAAAAAAAGAGAGCTTGTTTAGAACTTAATTTTTACAAGGTGTATGGTCAGAAAGGAATTTTTTATTTGTCAAATAAAATCATACAACAAGCTGTTAGCTGAAGATAGCCAGTGTTTAGGATTTAATTTGAATTGGTGACCTGTCCAATCTAAAGGTTTTAGAAAGAGCAAAGAGGTTGTATATTTGTATTTAATAATGGGCCAATGCTTTATGCTAATGAAGGTTAAAAGGTTTCTGAGTAACTGTTTTTATCACGCCAATGATCAGAACAGTATACTGTAGGAATGTCCCTATGCTGAAGATGTTTCAGAGGCTGTTTCCCTCAACCCCAAATCACAAGACTTTTCCAGCAGACTCATAATTAACTTTTCCAATTTGTTTTTCAAACCTTGTCTGTAAAGCCAGTTAACATTCTTTAGCTGGAGACTAAGTCCTAGTGGATGGTTTTGTTTATCACTGTGGCAGTCTCAGAAGTGTCTAGTTTATCAAGTAGCAACTATCCAAGAAACTGAACCAGAGAAGTTCAGAAATAGATAATTTTGCATTCTGAGTTACAACTCAGTCTTCTTACAGCTCAGTGAAGTCTTAAGTTTTCACAATTTTTGGTTGTATTCTGACTGGTGGTGTTATCTCAAAATGGCTTGACCTCATCTCTTAGATTTTGCTATTTTTTTTATGTTTTCTTCACTTGCTAATATTAAAGAAAAAGAGAATTGCAAGTTGCACCATGGCTGAGAAGCTGGCAGTTTTCTACCTTCAGGTGATGTATAAAATTATATCACTGGAAAACTAGAATGCCAGCAAAGGGATGAATACCTGACTATTAGTAACTGGATGAACTGCTAGGATTAGCTGTACAGTATAGCAAAGAGTACTTCTTGATTACAGGATTCTATTTTCCATATCTTTTAGCTTGTCATTATCTTTTTGCTATTGCCAAGTAGTCTCTTTCTCTTGTGCAAGAAACATCTGAAATACTGAGTAGTGGATAAAGGCAACACAGAAATAAACGAGAGACTAAGGTAATACAGAAATGAGAGACAAAATGGAAAGATGTGTTTGTTCTAAGCAATTGTGGCTTGGCAGTGATCTGAATCCCTTCAAGTAGTAATTTAAGGGTGTAAAAACTTTTTTGGAAGATACCACACTAAGCCTTCACAGAACAGAAGTTTGATTCCTGTGTAAGTGAAAAAGTCTTTAAGTGAAACCTTGGCTTAATACTTTGTGGACACTAAGAAGAGGGAGGTAACTGAGCAGTCAGCATCTTGAGGAACTCCTGTTGAAATGGATGAGAGTAAACTGTGTTTTCACTAAGTTGTCTGTGTGTCTTCTCAGTGTTGCAGTGTAAACGAAAAAGGCAAATGACAGGAGAGAGAGAGAAAAGAGTTACTTGCTGCTCCTGGTTTCTAAAATGGAGAACAGCAAATTGTTTATGTTTGGCTTGAGCTTACATTGGAAGTCTGGCAGAGCTGGAAATTGAAACTGTATTGCCTTTGTCCATCTTCTCCTTCACACTCTGAAGATGATTTTGAGATAAAGATACTGTTTTAAAGACAAATTTTGCAGTAATACAATGTCTGTGTGTAATTCCAGTTTCACATTGAAACTGTTTCAGGTCTTGCTCTTGTAGTTTGTGTGTAGCCAGCACTGTGTCCATAGGTGCACAACTGAAGCTCTTCAATTGCTGCATTGGTGTTTGGTCTTACCTTACCAAAAAGGCACAGTGTCCTGTTTATTGAAGGAGTGAAAAGCTGCCTTACACTTTAGATAGGATACTTGACACAAGATCAATAATACTTTGCAGTCTAGGTTGAAGATCTGCATGCCTGCTATCTTCCATTCTTTGTTTGGTTTAAATGTGGCATATTGGACTTCTGTTTATTTTAAAATGGTACTCTGCACTTTAGACTTGTTATACCCTCAGTTACTTAGACATGAGCAGCCTGCTTAATGCATGTATTTACTGCCTAATTCTGTAGTTGCCCTAGTCTTCAGCATCAGACACATGACAGGGTACTTGGAGCTCTAGTTCAGGCCCAGTGTGGAGCCTATCAAACTAGGTATTTACTGAACAGCTGACAGTTTTCTGAGAATTAAAGTCAACAAAGTTATAAGAAATCAAGAACTGAACTGAGTCTTACTCTTGGGATTTGTTTTTCTTCATCTGTGTCATGATAGTAAATGGGAAGTAATGGAAACATAGAATCTGTTGGTACACTGGAGAGAGCTGGGTGTCCAGATCACAAGAGGTGATTAGTGAGAACGCTTGTGTGGAAGAACTGACTGATAAAAGAGCCTGAAGGACCTTGGAGAGCTACTGCTGGTTGACAAGGGAAATCGTTGCTTCACCTAAACCAATGTGAGCCACATCTCCAGGCAACAGGCTCTTGCTTGAAAACTCCACATCTCACAGAGCAATAGCCACCAATAATTGTAGCTGTCTTGAGTCAAGAACTGCAAGTGAAACAGATGCTCAGGTGATTTATACCACACTGTGAGAAGTTGGGCTAGCTACAGAGCAGGGTGCTACTTGCAGTGAGTCAGTGGCAAGCCTGGACCAAGTAATGACAGTTGAATCACATCACATCCTCTAAAGAAAGGAGAAGAGTCATAAGCTAGTGTAGTAAACTCAGGAAATCCTGAAGGCTTTAGACGCTGTCAACCATAAATGAATGTGTGTGTCAAAATGACCAATGGGTTTGTCTGTAACTCCTATTTGCAAGTTGCATCTTGATTAGTAGTGTGAAAAAGCAGGAGTTCCTTCTTAGGCCAGCTCTAGCTGGAAGAATAATTGGTCAGTGCTGCTCTTACTGTGGTTGGGTATGTGAATGAATGAGGGAGATTGGGTTTAGTGGATACTTTTTCTTGAAGTTGCTATCCAGCTCTGCAGCTTAAGTAGAAGGCAACAGAGCTCTTGGAGAGTACTATACTGGTCCCAGACTGACATTAGCACATGCTTGCCTGCATGCAGGTTTGAGGCTCCGAAGACTACATGGTTGTGACCTGCAGTAAAGTGCTGTGCTTTGAGAACCTGACTTGTTTAATGAGTGGTAACCTTTGGACTCTTATTTCTGAATTTTGTCATTATGTAAATGACTGTTAAACACTGATTGATGGATTGCAAGAATGCTTTGTGTTCCTTTGCATCTATAGACAAAACCAGATGTTTATTTAATATTTAACTACCACATTATTTTACTGCTTTAATAAAATGTATTGGAGCTCTGCTAGAGCGTGAGATAATAATCTAAATGCAATTAAAATGTTTGTAGTATTAAGAGTATGTACACTGCACTGCAAAGACAAGATTGCTGAGGCTTCCAGGCAAAGGTGTTGGGTGGTCTGCTCTTGGTTTGGAATACTTAACTGTTCTGGTTTGGATCAGAAATGTGTTAAGGTGCTTTTATAAAGCTGTATAAAACATCATTAAACATGGCTCATTGAGGTAAATTGGAAGTAACTCTTCATGTGACATATTTGCTGTCGTGCTAGGCTGACATTTCAACAGGCTGTTTTATGTCAGCCTAACAATTACCTGTGACAGTTTCTCCATTTGCACCAGAGAATAAATATTTCTTGCAGCCAGTCAACAGCATTACCGTGGCTTGGTTTAGGAAGGGGGGAAAAACTCAAGTAATGAAAATGATGCTAGTACTGGATTCTGTTAGAGGATATAATCCAGACATAATTATGTATGAAATGAGAAAGTAAGCTTGAGATCACTGAAAGTCTTAAATATCTGACCTCTGATCCTGCTGAAGTGAATTACCACTGTTAATTATAGTAGGGAACAGCTAAGCCAATATTTAATACTTTAATTCGAGTAAATTAAGTGGGATCAGTGACTTCCGTTTATGTAGATAAAAACAGCCTGACCTAGAGCAGGTTTGCAAATTCACTCTTCAAATGCTTCTTCAATAGACAAAACTCCTTTAGGTGTAAATTCCAGACAGATGCAGTGTAGCACTGAACATGTCATGTGTTGAAATCTTTTAAAATCAGAAGGTAAAAATTCCTAGCGTAAGAACAGAGCAGCAGAGTTCTGTAGCACTTAAATTTTGAAACATTTTATGGCTATAGAGTCAGTTCTGATGCTCGCTATTGTCACACTCACTGGTTATCTTCCCCAGCTCTAGAAAAGCCCAAGGATGACTTAGATCTGGTAGCTGAGCTAACTGTGATTTTTGTACACATCCCTGCCCCCAGGCATTACAGGCTGGTTTACGAACACCATTTATCTAGAACTATTGCTTGCTTTTGGTTGAGTTAGGAATTGATCTCCAGTATATGGGATGATTCACTTGTGACTGGCATACTTGAAGGGTAGTTACTGCTGGTGGGACCTCATTAAACAAGTGGAACAGTGTGAGTGATAAGTCAGGTCAGTCTTGATTGTTAACTGAAAAAGATTTATACAAGTAATTTGCACTGGTTGCAATGACAGTTAGGTTGGTCTCTGTTGTCAACATTTACAATTACCTACATTGTTTGTGCAGTTCTCTTGTTCCCATAGATTGTGATCAGGTCTTTGTGTAATGATGTATTCTTTTTTCTCCACCTTGTTTTAGAAATGAATCAAAGTATCATAGTGAAGGGATCCTGTGACCTCTGACTCATCTGGAAATTGGAGAAGTATAGAGTGAATTAGGTGTGAAGTCTTGCAGAAGAGGAGGATGTGGTGGGGTTTTTATTAAGACAGATTGCTGTTCTTCGAAGTTAGATTCCACCTTCAGCTTTCACACAATGGTTCTAGGAAAGTCACTAGAATGTTTTCATAAGTGATCACTGATTATCTTTCTTGGAGGAGTTACTCAGAAAACCCTGGTTTCAGTTTTCTAAAGCTCCCAGTGGCTTTTTCAGTGCAAGAATGAGAGAATATCAAGCTGCATCAGCAGATGAGAAGTTGAAAATAAAAAGAATATTGTTCTCAAAGCTGTGTAGCGCTTGACTGCAGCAGGCTGTAGGCATTTAAAGCTTGCATGGTTTCTAAGCATGACTGAACAAGTTCATGGGAGGAAAAAAATCCATTGAAGATTATGAAATACAAAAGGTACCAGTTCATAAATTGTTTGGGTTTTCTGCAGCACTGATTGCAATACCCTTACATGTTTGTCATCTTATACTGTTTCTTGGGATTTTGCTTGCCAGCATTGGTCTATACCAGTTCCTTTTTAGGGACAATGGAGCTGTCCCTTAGGAAAGCTGGCAGGTGACATCCAAAAGTATATTCTGCTATTTCATGCTACTTTTTATAGAACCACTTAGGTTGGAAAAAAATTTGAGAATCATTGAATCCAAACATTAACCCTGTTCTTGTAAGTCTGCCACTAAGCCATGTCCTCAAGCATCAGATCTACATGGCTTTTAAACACCTTCAGCATGGTGTCAATCCCTAGCAAGATCAAAGAACTTTTTGGTTTTTGAAAAGGAGGAAAGGGTAAGGGATACAGAAAACTTGGAGAAACAAAGTGACTATATAGTACAGTGGAGTAACTGGAAGGCATGTTGAGTTCAGAGTATCAAAGATGGCAAAACAAGGCAGTGGTGGGGATGCCTTTCAGAGCACACTCCTAAGCACTAGAAAGTGGTTGAAAATATCCAAGGACTTGATGGATACTTGCTGGGGCTCCTTTCAGGACAGGTTGCTGAACTAAATGGACCCTGTGGTTTTACTTGAGGCTGCGATTTGTACTTCTTCAGCGGTTTAAGTTTTTCAAACATTTGGCTGTTGGCAAAATTCACTTGGAATGTGAAGCCAACTGAGAGTAGGAACATTGTGATTTGAGGAGTAAGCACTGCATTTCTCTAACCCCAAAATGCAAACTTTTGAGGGAGGACTATGTTTAAGAAAGAGGTGGGGGAAAGCCCCTAACTGTTTTCTCCTCAGAGTACACTGAGAAAATGTTTAGACTGATGTATAACCTTCATAGTGTTATGTTCTATGAAATTGGCAGGAGAGTGGGTCTTAGTCTGAATGCTGTGCTTGTTTTGAAATTTAAATAATAAACAATTTATATATGTATGGATTTTAGCTTAAAATCACATTTTGTCTGACTTGGCCGTTAGTAAAAGCTTATGGTGGAATCAGCACTCTGTCCATCCAGTGAAAATACGAACAGGACCACACAAAATGCTTCCACTGTGTCATTTCTTTTACTGCTGTTCCATTAAAATAAACTCCCTGCCACAGACCTTACTTGTCATTTCCCGCTTCTCAAAAATATCACGAGTGGCACAGTTTCTAAAGCTTTTCCACTTCTAGCTTTGGTATCTACTTGCCTGTATTTGCAGAAGATCCCTTCATATTCCTCCTTGCCATTTCTCTTCAACCACTACATTACTGGATCTTAAATGTTCTGCATTAACTGCAGGTTTTGGTCAGTGCTGCTTACAGCTGAACCTAGGCCAGTCGGTGCCACCTTGGCTTCTCTCATCACTGATTCCACAAAAAAGGTGCTTTTGATCTTAGTGTATGTGTTCTTCTGTCCTTGTCTACTTCAGCATTTACTCAGAGAAATTCTTCTTGAATGGCATCTGCTTTTGGTTACAGTAAGCTTTTTCTCCCCTGTTTCATGGCTTACAGAGCTCTATCCAAGTAAAAAGAAATAGGCTTTTACTATGGGCATTTCTTGGTCGGATAATTAGCAAATCTTGCTTGTGTGTTTGTGCTGTCTTCTAGAACATGGCCCTGTGTCATAGCACCTCTGCTGGGCTTTAACTCATGAAAACCATGACTGCATTCTCACTCAACCTCCTTGATTCAAAACTACTGTTTGTTTCACCTGACTGGGATTTCCTCCCCTCCTTCTACAAAATAGAAGAATAGTTCTTCAATGTGTGTTTTCAGTACTCCTGAGGTTTTTCTAAGTTACATTTTCTGAAGGTAAGTGCAGAACCAGGATTTGTTTAGAGAGCAGAGGAACTGGTTTAGTAGAGAAATATTTCTAGAATTTCTGCTTCATATGCTTGAATGAAAATTCACAAAATTTCTTTGAATGTCATCTAAAACTCAAAATTATAAGTAGTGATACCTTCAAAATTCCCAGCAAGTAGTGAACTGGGACTCTGGAGGTTTAGGATGAGTTGTTGTCATGAATTTACTATTCAGTACCACCAACTTTGGTATTTCCTTTGGCACTGTATCACCTTCAGAGTAGGTAGATGGAATTAAGATGGTCTCTGTAAGACTCAGCTATAGCATCATGACTCAGAGATGGTCTCCCAAAGGATAAGTATACATGAGATTGGTGTCTTAACAGCTATTCTGGTAACAATGTATAGTAAAGCATTAGATTTTTTTTTTTTAAAACATCCTTAATAAAAGGTTTTGCTTTAAGTGTAACTCAGGATCCATTTCAGTTTGCAAATCAACTCCACCTCTGAAAATCCTGGGGTTGAACAACAGTGCTCACTTGCTCCTGCAGCTGCTGAATACTTGCAATGTTTTGTTACATATTTCTGTGCAGTTTCCAACATCATCTTTTAGTTTACAAAGGTGTAAACACTCTGCATTGACATGCGCTGCCAGTAGCGCTCACAGGCTGGTAGGCAGGTAACACCACCTCACAGGGCTGTGCTTGAATGCATCACTTCTGCTATGCTCTTATCCTCTGCTGTGCCAACAGCTGAGAGCTGTGAGTTTTCCTTACACTCACATCTTTCTGGCTCATTGTCAGTCAAGCTGTGCCAAGTGCACCAGCCAGTAAAAGCATATAGGAAAAATAAATTTGTCATAGGAAAAGTACAGAAAAGTGATTACTTTTCATGCAAGACTACAGTAAAGGCACTGTTAGGCTACACTTTGCCAATGCTGAATGCCAAGGCATTCAAAATCAGGGGGTTTTGTCAGGGACAGTGTGCATGAGGACACTTCCAATCAAAGGCTTAGGACCAAAATGTGCTTTTCTTCAAACTGTTCTGAACACTTGTAATAGTTCTGAGTGATTGAGACAGTCTGATATCATTGTTCTGTATCATTCTGTCCAATAATAATAAAGGGATATGCTGGCTGATAACATAGGCTAGAAGAGCTGTGCATAGGGGAAGTGATTTGATAATGAACTGCACTTTCTACAGTGGTTTGTTCATTATCTCTCTGTGCATAGCACATTCCAGGTTATTTCTACTGTAATGCAAAATCATAGAAAGTAAAGTAGCTGTTGAAGTACATTTGAAAGGTGGTTGTAGTGAGGTGGGGATTGGTCTCTTCTCCCTGGTTTCAGGTGATAGGACAAGAGGAAATATCCTCAAGTTGCACAAGATCGGATATTACGGAAAATTTGTTTCCTGCAAGAGCAGTCAGGCACTGGAACAGGCTGCCCAGGGAGGTGGTGGAGTCCCCATCCCTGGACGTGTTCAAGAAACGTGAACATGGCACTTTGGGACATGGTTTAGTGGCAACAGTGGTGTTAGGTTGAAGATAGCTGTAGGAGAAACCAAACTTCATGAACCACAGGCATTGAATAGTCTTCAGTCAGAATTCCCCAAAGTAGAGGCTGTGAATGCTACTCACACACTTGCACCAGCTGTCTCCATTACTATGTGGTATAATGGACAGTGCTCAGGGAGGCATAGAGGGGAAGAGCAAACCTGGAGATTTAAGAGGAAAAGTCTTGAAGAGCTAGTCTGGGTTCATTAGATAAACTGGTAAAGCTGGAACTTCTCTTTCAAGGTCTCTTCCATAAGTTTAGAAAATACAGAACTTTTGTTGGTCACAAACTGATTTTACAGTAGCTGGGTGAACAAGGGATACTGCATACGTTTATCTGTCATATATTGTTCTAACTGATCTGATGACTGGGAGAGACATTGCTAAGTTATTTAGATTTTAGATGTCTTCAGCAGCTTTTGCAATATGTGGCTTATTTCATCTCATCATAGCTCTGAAAACTGTTTTCCAAGGAGGGAAGAGATTGCTGTGTTTGACTTGTTCTTCAGGAACAAGTTAGCAGCCTAGAAATCACCACTACGTGTAGAGCTTCTCAAGCGTTCATCCCCTTCTCTTTACCCTGTGCTAGAATACTGTTATTAACAAGATGTTGCTAGGAAAGGAGGAATAATATATGATGCCAATGACAGAGTGGCTTTAATGCTTACAGAGTCTGGGCACCTTTGTTAAGTGAGAATGTGGGGGTTTTTTAAAGTTAGAAGATAAAAGCTGGAAAGAAAATAAGTGAGTTAACAACAAAGTGCATGGAAGTTTTCAGTATTGTAAGATAATATCTGTTCACATAAACCACCAGGCTACAAAGGATTGCAGAATTTCACAGAGCTCCTGCTCAGCTTCCAGCTGGCCAAATAACTGTATTTTGAAGAGCAGGGAAGGTGGTGGTTACGCCGTTTTGCATTGCAGAGTGTTCCATATCCCATGTTGTGCCATGTCTCGGAGTAGGTCAGTATGAAATCAAGAATGAAAGAAATTAAACTTTGAAGATATTTGTTTTTTCCAGCTCAGTAACTTAATATTTCATCAAGGGTCTTCTGGGAGCTGATCTGAATGTGCTGCAGTGAGGAGAGCAGCCAGGGAGGAACTCTAATGAGTGCTCGGTATACATTCCTGACTGCCTTCAAACAAGTTGGCGGCCATCATTCTGTAAAACATTCCAAGCACTCATCTCTCATTGTCTTTTGTGGTTTGGACAGAAGATTGTTGATTGTTGGACCGGTTTTGAGGTAGTCCCTTGAGTGAAGTTGTGGATCCTACCTCACACATTATCATCTACATTTGCATATAATTGAGACATAAGCTCTCTGGCAATCTGCGGCAGGAATGCTGTAGAGCTGTTGTTAAATTTTCGAAGAACAAACACAATAGGAATGCCAACCTAGGATCAAAAATTCAGGTCAAGAATTCGTCCACATAATAGTCTTTATTAAATCCAGTTAAATCCCCTGGAGGCTGTTAGATACTAGTTAAAGGAAAGACCTATATCCAAGACTTCCTTACTATGGGGAGTAAAGTAAAATGAGATTTGCATCTCCTTTGCTTCTGCACTTAGTTGTTTGAAACTAAAATAATTCCAGGCTTGTTTGTTTTTGACTTTTTTTTTTCTGTTTTTTTTTTTTTTTTTTTTTTTTTTTTAAAAAAAAATGGGCACCAAATCACCCCCATAGCCAGTGTGTAAATGACACCAAAAGACTGATTTTGTAAACAATATCCATGCATGTGTGTGTGTGCACTGGGGCTGGGGGGGGTAAGTGAGACAAGAGTGAGAAACCACAGAGGCACTTTATACTGAGCATTGCTCCTGCAGCAGCTAGTGGGGTGAGAGGTGACTTTAGCAGTGACTTACATTACATAATACCTCCCATCTCTCTGCAGATGTGTGAGTTTGTTTAAATGTTTTATGAGGTTTTTATTACACTGTAATATAGTCCCAACCCCTCTGCAGTTGCCAGTTTGGTCACAAAATATAATAAATTTAAAAATACCTAATGCTTCAGCTATTCAATAATTTTCTGACAGGGCCCCCGATGCAATTATGGTACCACTGAGTCGCTGAACTACTTTTGTTTGGGATGTGTGAAACAGCAGTTTGAATTCTCTGATCCTGTTCTACAAAATCCCTGTATTTAGGCTGATTTGAATGTTCTGGGTGCTTGTAAAAATTTCCTGTTCTCTGTCCCTATTCTTTACATACTCTGACCTGAGAGCAGGCTGGGGAATGATAACCAGTGCTTTTATAGCTCTTTTGGGGTTGCTATGCCTAGGGGGTTTGATGTGATCTCAGCTATGGTGTTTTTCAATGTTCTGAAACAAACAGAATTCCTGGGAAGAACCTGTACTGTATGTCATGTGCTGCTTTGCACCCCTGCAGTGAAGTTTACATTGGAAGCCACTGAACATTAAACACTGATTCATGAGAGACCTGAATACAGCCTGGTGTAGTCTTCACTTCCTATTAGAACATTACTCCTCAGCGTCCCATTCCCTCAAAAAAATTATAAATTTGTATAAAAGGGAAGAAATTCAGTTTCTGTAGGGAAAAATCCCTAACCCTGCACTCAAATACTACACTCAGTTTATGATTTGATAACTTTTTTGACTAAGAATTTGAAAGAATACTAAGGGAAGAAATATATACGTAAGGAAAGTGATTCCCTATTCTCAGTTCCTAGTTGCAATAAGGCAGCTTCCTGCTAGGCTCTGAATGCTGTAAGGAGTGGGGAGCAATGGTCAGGTATTGAGAAGGGCAATTTTCCATTTTGAAATTCTTCTCAATAGGAATGGCTTCTGAGATGCAGAAGCAGGCAAATGGAGCTTGAGTATTTCAGCAGAGGAACTTGAGTGGGAGATTGACTGTTGGAAAACAGCAGCCTGACACTTGTGTGAAACATCTGGATTTAGGAAGATGAAAAGTGGCTGCATTTAGAGAACTGAGGAATATGAAAATTCTGTACAACTTCTTTTTCTGCTTACTTCTCTAAGGGAGGACAGGTTGGAAGAGAAACCTTTGGTTTCTGGCATTCAGCCCCAAGTAGAGACCCAAAATCCTAGAAAAGGAAAGATACGTGGCTAATCATTTTCCACTGATTTGTAGCTGGCTGTGTTGATTGAATACCTGCAGACTGGTCCAGTGCTCTACTTTTGGGGTAGAAGATGGCATATACTTATGCTTGTTTTAATATTGATGGATAAATGACAATTGTCCTTATGTGGGAAGGAGTCAGCGAGATGTTCAGCTCAATGGAGAGTGTAACACAATATCAAACACTTTAGCAATTTGCTGGGTTTTTTTCTCCCCTCTGGAAAGGAAATATTAGAAATATTAATCTGAGCTGAGAAGAAAGAATTTTAACTTAATTTTAGCCAGATGGAAACAGTTTATAAGCAAGGGTGAGGTGGGAAAGATTTTTCTCTAGTTATGAATTTTTTTGTCTTGGGTGAAGAACAAATGTGCTACCTATGGGGGAAATGGCAAGAGCCAATATAGCTAAATTCCAAGGTGTTGGGTTTGAAGGCACTGAAAGAAGGTTGTGAGGGCACAGTCAATACCTTTGAATGTATGCTGGTTTGTGAAACAGATGTGATGGGAGTGAGATATCCTTGTCCTTAGCTAGTATATAGCTCAGTGGGAGTTGACTCTAACAGACATAAGCATTGGGAGAAAGCAAGGGCAGAGATTTTTGGCTGATGCTTTATTTTCTTCTATGTAGCTTTGTGAAGAAAAGAGCCTAATTTCGTTAGAAGCTTTCCTCAATTCAGAGAGAGCCAACCATCTCCTGTGCTGCTTTCCACCATCTGAATAGGAATCGGGCAGAGGGCCCAGAAGCCACATTCTCTACCTTAACCCAGTGACGCCTGAAGAAGCAGAGTACTCTTCCAACCAGTTGCAGAGGGAAAGGGCCAGCAGCTACTTAAGAGTGTCCCTTACTCACATCACAGATACTTTGGGGGCTAGAAGGGAAGTAGTAGAAGGCAGCTGGGAGACCTGCCAAGTGTCACACTTTTGGCAGCTTGGTCACACATTCCTTTAATTTCGGGTTTGGCTCTGCTGCAGGAAGACCTGCAGGCTTCTGCTTGAAGTTCTCCGTACGTACCGCTTGGGGCCACTGTGGCACTCTTGAGCATCTCCTCCCTCTTGGACCCCGGTGAGGAAGGAGCTCCTGGGAGGTAGAAGTTGCAGCAGGATACAGGCAGGACCATTTCCTATTGTCCTCATTGCCTTTGCTTCGCTCCACTTGACCGAAACAATCTCGAGCATCCCAGGAACTTCCTATCACTCCTCGACTAAGTAGGTTCCTTGGCAGCCCTGGAGTAGTGCTGATGGATCCCCATCCCAGTTTCCTGTCCAGCTAGGAGCACCTATTCCAAGTGCAAGGGTTGTGTAGATCTTTATTTTGTCTTCATCCAGCTTAAGGGTAGGGTCTGTTAACAACGAGCTTAGACATTTGGTCATCAGAAATAACATTGGAGAGCAAACTGAAGGCAAGGTTGTACAGAATTGTTAAACAGGCAGAGAAAGCCAGGACACTGGGACAAGCTTAAAAAGTCATGTAATTGCTATTGAAGATGCACAAATAGTCAAGTTCTCTGCTGGTGGCTGGAGGTTTTAGTTTAAAATATGATTGGGGCAGCATGTTAACTCTTACTTTGCTAGGGAAATGCTTTACTGTTACATTCAATACGGTTCAATTATTGCTTTTTCAACAGCAGTACCTGAAAGCACCACTTCGCTTCTGCCTTCCTACATTACTCTTTCAATCTGTAGTTAGGTCCATAATTTTCTTGTTCACTTCCATTTGAAATATTGCGGAGTTTGGGCTAAAAACCATTCCTTTTCCTAGCTGGGTCAGTGCTGGTAAGGTAGTTATTTAATTTTACTTATTATTAGAGCAGGATTTTTTATACAGTTCTTTATATGCTTCATATAAATTAAATCACTGAATAGACTTCACATTGGCTCACTTTTAGCAGAAACATTAATGTAGCTTACTTCAGAGAGAACAGTCAGTGGAGATGACTTCTTTGAAGGGGTCGGAGGCAAAGGTAAACTTGCTACTCTCTCCTGTTTTAATGTTGGTGAGTGACCTGCTGAGCCTGGAGCCACAGGTCCCTGGGGCCCAGATATCCACTGGAAGCAAAACTGACCACAGTGACCCACTGCAGCTCTGCTCCTTGGTTGCAGGGGTGTGGATTGGTATTGGCTTTCAATTTAGACAAGATGTTGTATGAGTCACCCTGCCCCCTGCCCTCCCACCAGTGCTATGAATAATAAACTCAGTGAGAAGTCACAAGCCAACTGATGTGCTGCCAGGGCATGGCTTCTTCTCCCTGTGGTCCTTTTCCTCTGCACTTTGCTGGACCTGCAGAGCCTGTTGTGGGTGGAGGTGAAACACATCTGGAAGGAACTGATTCAAATGACACTCATGAGTGAAGAAGGAGGTTCTAAATCTGACCCACTCAGGGGAAAAGAGACTGAGGTCATAGGAGGGCAGAATGCAGAGTATTATTATGATGAAAAAGTGGAAAAAAAAAATTACATCAAATGTTTGTTTAAGGATCAGCAGTCCTGGCCCAGCCCCTTCAGTTTGCCAAATATTACACGATGCTGCAGAAAAACCAACTCTTAACCTCTTACAGCTCTCCCATTAGGTCACATTAAGCTTTGGCAGGGAGGATGGTCCTACTTGGTGGTTTTCTGATTTGTGGTTTGAATTTGGCCAACCTTAGTTATTTAAATTTATTTTATTTTGTAAACTTTCAGTGATAGAGTAAAACTCTAGAGTAAACTCGTCCTGGCCCACAGTTATTGTGGAAACATTCTGTATTATCAGGAGATCTTTGCAGAACAGCTAACAAATTAAAACAAAGCATTTCAAGCACATATTGACGTCCTTTTTGTAAATGAAGGAAATGTACTGATGGCTTCAGGCCATCACTTTCGGTTGTTATCCACTTCTAGCCTTCTGGGCTTTTATAAAACTGGTGTCTTTTCACTCTCCCCATGAGGACAGCAGTTCCTTTGGCTGTGGGGAAACCAGGGAAGTGAATCAAAATATGTTCTTCTCCTTTTAACTTGGTTAACTTTTTAATAAGTTTGTCTTTCCTTCCTTTATGAATACCTTGGTGAGCCTGTTTGCTCACAGGGAGACTTCATTTGACTGTTGCCCCTGAACTAGGAAGAGCTGATTCCAAGTAGGGATTTTCCAAATCTGAAGGAATAATAAGTACACTATATGTAAGCTGCATTTTGCCCACTGAAAATAGAATTTAAAATATGTGCAAAATGACCTACTCTTCTTTTTATGCTGTCTGAATGAAAAATCTGGCTTCTCTGTCGATGTTTTCTTTAATATATATATGTGTGTGTGTATATATATATGTGTGTGTGTATATATATATATATATGTATATATATATATATAAAAAAATTCCTTGTATCTTCCTCAATGAGACATTTTAAAGTTGTTAAAGGTGCTAGAAATGCTTTATTTTGCCATCAGATTGGTAGGTGACTATTTGTGGTAGAGTAATAGTCCTATTCTTTCTGAGGACTATGACCTGTAAAATAGCTTCTCATCTTCATGGCTTTTTCTAGTGCAGTTGTCAAGCTGTATCGTTGAGATATAACCTCAGCACAGATAAATTTGTGCTGCATGGAGTCTGCATAGCTGGAGCTGTGAAGCACCAGAAGGAGCCTTACTTATGAACCTACTGCCTTCTGACTTTTACGGTTTGGGAATGTTGTCATTTTGATTTAGAGGAAAAACATGCAAAGAAATGTTTGTTATATTTTTTCAGAGCTACAGGATTTGAGAACTGTCTCTATCCAAGGGGTAAAACTGCTCCCCTGCTTCTCTCTTCCAAAAGAAGTTTTGCAGTGCTTTTAAAAATAGGCAGCAGTACTGCAAAGGGAGCAATGGCATCATAATCATTTTATGTATCAATGATGTGTCAGAAGTGTCTCTTTCATTGTTTTAAGAACTTTCACTGCAGTTTGGACTCAGCAATTACAATTAAGTGCTGTCAAAATATATGATTTATTCTATGCGTGTATCTTGTGCAGAACAACTTTTCCTTCCTTTTCCATATGAATGTAGGCTCTGCAGGTAGCAGACTGACAGTCCTGTAGTCTGGTAATTATACAGAACAGGTTCAATACATGGTGCTGTGTGGCTACAACGCTCCTCATATCTGGCATTTAGTAGGTCAATCACTCTGCTCCTTGGCAGGATAATTAACCAAATACCATTGCTCACTGATACCTCAGCAGAATTGTTTCTTGTCTTGGAGTTAACTTGTTGAATCTTACACCTAAACTGCCATGCCATCAGCAGCGTCGATTTGAAATACATTGTAAAAGTCAATTGAAAAAATACAATCTCTGGAGTGTTTTTCTGCTTGTGCAGGCTTTGAACTCTTGTCTGGCTTTTTCACATATGCTGGCAGCTATACCAATAATTCCATGGATTTGGTTGATTATCTGCTAATTACTGTTAAAGCACTAATTTATTTTATGAGAGTCACTGTCACACCTGCTAGCAATGGCCTGGCTGGAGATGAAGAGTGACCAAAAGATGATAAATCCCTGTATTCTCTGAAACTCTTGAAACATTCTGTCCAGCTTAATGCTTTTTTGATAGTGAAAACTCCTTTCAATACTAAAGCTATGTTGCCATAGCTGTCACTGACTGCACAACACAGAACTGGAGACAATTTCTTTTCAAGGAGGCATGCCAATAATATTTGTGCTGTTGAGAAGGATGTGGAACTATTGAAAAATTGCAAAGCTGAAGATTGTTGCAGGGAGAGTTTTCCAAGTCTCTTACTGCCATGTGACAACATACTTTCAATTTGGTTTTAAAGTATCTGGATAAATTTGTGTATGAAATGAACCGTACCAGATCTCAATGATTTGTTGTATGGAAAGTGTCTGTGTCACAGTTGTCTTCTCTTACAGTTTGTGATTTTCCATTTATGAGTTTGAAGAGTTTCCAAAGTGACAGTATACGGTGTTTCTTATTGCAGGGTCAGCCTGTGAATACATTAGTTCCTCCAATTTGTGATGAGATGTGCTTACTGGCTTGTCAGAGAGTGGATTAAGTGCTTAACCACCGTTCTACTAAATCTGAGAAGAGGTCCTGACTTCCAGTTGTCTGAATAAGTACAATGGAGGAATCCATACAGGCTGTTTGGCTCAGTACTGGATCAGCACTGGTGAGTGCTCCTTGAAACGGCTTCAAATTCAGTATCTTGTCAGTCTGCTTACGTCTGATGCATTTTTGCCATAGAGTTATACTTAACTCCCTTACAAATTGAAATAGAGATCAGACAGGGAATGGTGCAGTTTTCCCTCATGAATCACACTGCCCCATTCACATTATTACACTGTGGTTTGATTTTTCAAGAAGCTCCTAGGACAATAGCACTTTATATTCATCTTGGCTTTTATTGTGCACTGACCAGATTTAGACATTCCTGCTTTGTTTAGTATAGACTGACTGATCTCACAAACAGCCAGCACATTATAATGGCAGCATCCTGAATTTAAGTTTATCATCACTCCTTATCTGTGATACTCCCTAGCTACGGAAAGCTCCACATGCATCCATGATTTGAGAGGTATCATAACAGGTGCTGATGTGCTTACCCTGGAATACATTTTCATGCTTCCCAACCTCAGATATAGGTACATTATGGTTCAAATCATGAGTGAGCTTTTGAAACAAACCTCTCAGTGATCTCCATTTACTGCAGTTTTGGTTTGTATCTCAATGATGTCTCAGGGCACAAAAACTGGATTCCTTTCAAGCGGAAGTTGTACTCCAGGAGTACACCAAATACACTTCAGACCCTACTAGTGTTCCATCCACCATCCCAAATGAGACCAGTTCTGAAACATAAACCCTCAAAAGGCATATATATGCAGGGCTGAGGGGTGTCAAGTCCTTTGATGCTGTCGGGATAGTAACTGCTACTTCAGGAGGAGCCTTGGTGTTAATTACTTCAGCAGACCCATTTCTGTTGTACCACACTGCTTGCTCATGCAGACGTAGTTATAGTATCTCTTACCTTTTCCTTGTGGTGTGCCTTGTCTGTTCAGGGTATGCTCAGTGAGGCACATATGCTGACAAATGCACTCTCCTGTGTAGCAATATTTATGCCATGTCTGCTATGATTCTTGAGGAGCAATGAGATACCTGCACAGTGCTAAGAAAGAGCTTGAAAATCTACTGAGGAACATTCAGCTGTGGTGTGAGTTATGTATGGTAGTATTTGCTTTCTCTCTGAATGTCAGAGCTACCACTTTTTCCTTTTAAGACTCCCCTGTGGTGACAGTAAGCATTGCCAGTCACATGGCTGAGATTCAGAGCTGGGAGAACTGCCATAGTAAACTGAATTTGAACTCTGGTCTTCCCATGCCTCCACTGGGATCTATAACTGTCTAAAAGGCAGGTCTGGCCAGAAAAGTTCTGTGTTGCAAGATTACTTTTGATGTGCAGCTGGCTATGTAAAACGCATCTTATTTGTTTGTCTGAGTCCCAAAGCTGATTTAACCCACCCACTCTAATCGATAACCCAAGTTCTCTTAAAGATAGAAATAGTTATCTTTTTTATTAGTTGTTTTGATGATAGTTGAACCCAAGCATTTTGGAGCTCTGAGTGCAACCAAAGCTGTCTGGTTTATTATCGTTTGGCTTGCAGGCTGGTGGATGAGGCAGTGACAGGCCACATTGAGGCAGTGACAAGACTCAGATGTGTCACTCTTGTCAGGGTTTTGTATGGAATCCTGAAAAAATCCCTGTAATTTCTGTATTATTGCATGTTCATTTAGTTGTAACAACGTAACATTTTGAAACACAACATCTCTTAGATCTGCTGGTGTTAAAGACTGGAGCAGTGGAGCATTCAATTATTCCTCAGTTTAAACTGAAGACCCTGTCCAGGCTCCTTGTTTTCAGGAACTTTGTCTTGGAAACCTGATAACACAGCAAGTGAAAGGAAAACTGCATGGAAAAATGGCAGTCAATGACATATATACTCATTCTGCATTGCTTGGCCTAGTTTTAGAATATATATTCTTGGGGGAAATGTTAATAAAATCTGTCATTTAAACAGATGAAAACAATTGAGATTAACGTAACTTAATTTTGGATGCATTTTAGTATTCAGCTACAAGCTGGCTAGTATACTGCCATTTACACATTGCGAAAAGATTACTAGTAGAGTCTCACAGCTCCAAAAGCTGTAAGGTTTGGAGTAAGGGGCATTAAAATAAAGCTACTTGTCAGCCTGTTTACCTCCAAATGTATAGTGAAAACCAACAGCATGTGAAATGCAGCCAGGGGGTGTGTGAAATGTACTTTTCTCTGCGTGGAGACAACCGTTTGTATGTACTGAATTTTTCACTGTTTCCACAATTTAAAACAAATGTGATTTTTAAATGTTTTTTTTTAGCACTAAGTAATTTTAAATCCATTCGACAGAAGGGTAGAGGTCTGAAGGATACTGTGTTCCTACAGTCTTTATGGAAATTGGTAACTGGATGGAGGCCACCATTAGTGCTCTGGTTGAAGGAAGAGCATTTGTTTAGGCTTGACAGTCGTTTGTATAATTTGTTCCAGTGGCTGATCAGTCAGCAAACATCTGCACCTCCACTCCAGCTGCAGCCTGTGCCGCTGTGCAACCAGCTACTAATGGAACTTGGCATGGGAGGTGTGACGTGTCTCCAGTTACTTGGGTGAGAAGGATAGGAGAGGAAATCTTAAAATGCTGTGAAGAATGTTCTGAAGTGTTTAAGAGAATAAGAAGTTCAGGGAAGAGATCAGAAGAGGGAATGTGATGAATGAAAGAGGAGAAAGGGTATAGGAGAGACCTAGAGCACTACACAGGGGAGGGGAAGGGAAGCGGGGACAGGGGTCACAGATCTCGCAAGGAGCAAGGCTTTGTTTGCATCGCCAGTCACTGCATTCAGTAAGCTACAATGGGGCTGGGACCTCAGATATGTCTGTCACTGGGGTTATTCTTTGCTTATGTCTATTTGGGTCTGTCTTTTATGACCCTTAGCTTCTTCATATCTTTTACTTCCTTGTCTTCAGCTATTTGAGATTTGGGAATATAGAATGGAGGGAAGCTTCAACTATTTTTACTTTGGGAAGACATTCTTGGAAAATATGTGGGACATGGAGGGCAGGTAGAGGCAATTCTAAACTCCCTGCATGACT
This sequence comes from Ramphastos sulfuratus, assembly GCA_013399055.1. Taxonomy (NCBI): domain Eukaryota; kingdom Metazoa; phylum Chordata; class Aves; order Piciformes; family Ramphastidae; genus Ramphastos; species Ramphastos sulfuratus. The sequence continues at coordinate 362,738 of WBNM01031714.1, read as the reverse complement.
CTGAGTGTACCTTCTATAGTCAGCCTTCCAAGTTACAGACAGTGATTTTGGGCTTTCTGGTTCAGGTAGAGGTATAAATGAAAATATTTTGATAGCACTTACAGTTTTCCAACAAAGCTAGACTGTTTTTTCTAGTTTTAAATAGAAAATGTTTCTATAATATCCAAGCTGAAAGGTTTATCTTCTAGTTTTCTCTTCCTGATTACTTTGTTACTGATATTATAAAACAAATATAAAGAAACAAAGTATCTTTCATTGGATTTTTTTTTTTTTTTAAGAACCCAAAGATATTGGACAAATTCAGGGTTTTATCTGGCCTGCTGCAATGCTATAGTCTGACTTCTAGGTTTTGATCATATTCTCTTTGAATATTTTAAAGGTTTTATCTTGAGGCCATTAAAAAGGGAACTGTGGGCATGAATACTGTAATTTTAAGGTTACTGAAATAATTTTCTAAATAGCTCTTTTCTGAACGACATAGGTTGAGTTGATTCTAAGTAAGAAAAGAAACTTTCCTGCAGGGCTAATAAAACTGTTTGCCCATGCTCATGCAACCTCACTTTTTTTCCAGACAACCTCATGACTCACATTTTTTAGAGCTCTTTATTCATCAGTGTATTTTTGCATTTAGCAAGTAGGAAACAAGTGGTAAGCTACCCATGATAGCATGAGGTGTTCAAGCATGTTATGCCTAAACCAGTTTTCCTAGTAAGTTTCCAGTGGACCTTTCTTCTTCTTGAATACTGTACAAAATCATTATAAAGCTGACCCTGCTAGGACCCCAGAAAGGTACCAGCATGACTCTCCAGCTGGTGTTGGAACCAGATGCATTTTGGTTCATTATAAAATGTGTCCAAAGAAGGTATAAAAGACACACCCCCAAGTATATAAGTATGTGGTCTTAAGAAATGCTCCCAGCTGCAGGAAAGAACTGCCAATTAATGTAATTTACAACAGGTTTCAAATCTTAACTTAGATGGTGAGTTAAATAGGGGGGAAAACACAGAAGGGAACGGTGTAGAAGTTCAGGCAAAGGATGCAGTGTGGCAGGGAAAAAATGGGTAAGCAACAACATCTGGAAACTAACTTGAAAGAGGAAACAACCAGAAGTGCAACTAGTAAGAGAGAATCCAGATGACAATAGATTGGAAAAGATCAGAAGTAGCCAAGAGGAGAGCTTTGTGGTAATGTGGCACGCAGCAGGACGTGAACATGACTGTTCCTTGTGACTTGGAGAGTTCTGTCACTTTCTCTGTGTGCAATACCTACGTAATTAGTTCGGCATGGTGTGCTGCTTGCAGGCTCTGAGATTAAGAGAGAGTTGTTTTCAAAGGTGGGAAGTGAGTAAACTCCAAGGCTTTCTTCCCAGTTCTGCTGCCTGCCATTGCCTTGTGCCTATAAAAGTTCTTCCCTTACATGAGTATCGAGGTGCTTTTATAACCACCCTACTAAACTATGTGTTTAACTACCGTCTGATGTGCCTCTGGAGGAGCATCTCTGGTTGTGTACACTTAATATATCGCTAGATAAATACTTCTTTTGGCAGGTTGCTCATAAGTCAAGTTATCATCACCTTTGCTGGTCATATGGAGCCAATCACAGCTTTCCCTGTTCACTGCAGAAGAATGCAGAGGCAGCCATTCAGAGCAGCCTGCTTTAACTGTTACCAGTTGCTTTGCTCATCCCTCCTTAGTGACTGATGTATGCCCTGGTCAAGGTTTACAGCAGCCTACATGCATGTGTCTCTCAAAGCACGTCTTGACTATAGAGCCTGACACTACTGGACAACTCAGGGCAAATGTGTATGAGGAAACCATTAGAGAAGTGGTGAATAACCTGGTGATTCTTTCCTAGTAAATTGGCTCTTCATTTTGGATTAGAAGATTTTTCCAGCTGTCACAAACTTGAGGAATGTGTCATTTCTTGTGGGAGAATACTGAGATGCATGAAGTTCTAGGATACTGTGGATAAAACACCAAATGTTCTCCTAAGAAGAGGAAATGGCCATTTGACAAAGCAGAAGGAGAGGGAAATAATCTTCATGAGATTAGTTGGGTAATTTTGCAGCTGCCATGATCTTACTGAGTGGCTCATTTATATTTGCATGTACCTCAGGTGAAAGCATTTTACTTTTCTAATCTATGCTTTGGGTCCTAGCAGCAAAAGTGCTATAGGCTTTTCAGAAAAAGAGGGCAAAAACCCCTTCTGATTTAATTTGTTACAAGACATTACAAAGATAGCCTATTTTTGTTCCCTGGAACATGCCGTATCTTGAGGGGGAACACACCAAACAAAACCAACCTTCTTTTGTAGGGGTTTTCTTTTTTACTTTGGAGTGTGAGAGCATTCTCTGGCTTTTCACCCCATGGAGTCTTTGAGATTAACTGGCTGCATGGCAAGGATTTTTTTTCCCCTTCCGTTTGTTTGGAATAATATGGCTGCAAATCAAATGGCGTGTTTGGGCTCTACTGTAGTAGAGATGGCATGATGATAAAAATCTAGCTTATGTTAATTTCCCTTAGCACATGCTTAGTATCCACCCCTGCCATCCTAACACATGGATGGTTTTTTTCAAATGCCTGCTTTTCTCTGTTATCCTCAAGCCTAGTAAAGTCTGTTTTCTCTGGACAAACTGCTCCTTCTCAAAGCATAAACAAGAAGAGTTTAACAGAGCACTGCTGGGGCCTGTCTTGGATCTCTGCTAAAAACCTGTGCATTACCATAAAACTCTGATGGGTAAAGCAAGTGTCTGTGCTTATGTCAATGTACAGATGCATGCGAGAATGCACATCCACACACCTTTGTACTTGCTCATCTTCTGAAACGCCACAATTGTCACGGTGCTGTCTTGGACTTGAGTCCCACATGGCTTCATGCAGTGCTCTGTGGAGGGTGGGTTATGATCCTTTGCTTCTTCAGTCTTACTTTGCTTACAACCAGTTCAGAAGAATAGAGGGAAATGGTCAATAAGTGATTCTTCTGAAGTCTGTGTGAGGCTTGTCTTGTTGCAAATGCACAGTGGTACAGCTGTCACAGGATGTCAGTCCATAACTGTATTTTATGTTTCTCTGGGCTCTTTTCCTACTTCTGTTGGAATTCCTTAGTGGGTTTTTTGGTTTGGTTTTTTTTGTTTGGTTTTTTTTTTTTGTG
>WBNM01031714.1:127491-359553 GCA_013399055.1 Ramphastos sulfuratus | reverse complement strand
TTTTTTTTTTGGTGCTGAATCTTCCACTACATAAAATAAAGATACTTAGAGAAAGTTATGAGAAGGAAAAGCATACAATGAAATTACACCTCACCACCAGTTCTTTTTAGCACCCTCAAGTTCTGTTGCAGCTGGAAAACAGGGAAGGGCACAAAGCAACTTTCAGAGTCTTATATGCCTTTTGTATGTGTGCTTCTAGGATTCACCAGTGAGGAATTCATACTTTCAACTGAATATTGTATACAACTCATAACTTGCAGGTGTTTGAAGTCCTGTCATTTTGTTCCTCTATTTCCTTCTATCCTAAGGATTAATACAATTACATTTTATTTAAAAAAAAAAAAATCCATGCTGAAATTCTGATGTAAGATTGAAAGGATCTGCATGTTTTACTATTCAGATTCAAGGAAAAAAATATTTTCTGGTGACAGGTGAAGGTGATTTGTTTTGTGGTGTACATTTATAAGGGTAATTTGCTAGTACTGCTATCTGAATAGCCAGGGCTTTTTTGATAAATAATGTCATCCTTTGGAATACTGCATGTAGAAAGAGTCTTTAAAGTTCCTCTTTTCTAGATAGGTGAAATTAGATGTTGTTTGGTCTCATCTCTCTTCTTCCCTCTCCAGATTAATTCTCCCAGCTGTTTCCCAAGGCGTATGAGCTATGCATGTACCTGTCTGGTTGTTTAGCAGTGGGCAGCTCATTCCTCATCTTCTCAACTTTATGCTTCTACTGCTTAGGAGGAAAAAGCCCAGGACTATCTATTTTACAGTAACATAGATTCCATTCTTAGCTAGACAGCAGCAAAAGTGCTGCACTTCATTTCACCTGTTTACATATTTTCTGTGCTCAACTAATTTTGCTCTTGGAGTAGGATCCGTGTTTTTAGCAATGAGTACTAGGTGTTTTGGAAGTCTGTTGGTCAAATCCTGCAAAGTTTGCAGGTTGGACTGAGGAGAATAGGTGACACACAATGTAAATGCAAAGCTCTTCTTCCAGACAGGAGCTGAAAGCTTGTCAGAGGCTCTGCTAGCTGTGAAGCCTGCGCTGGTGCATAGCTGGATGGTGCTTCTGTTGTAGAACTCGTTCATCTGCTCCACTAGATGGCACATTTTAGAAGACCTGGGGCATGTTGATGCCTCCAAATGTTCTGGAAAGTTGTTTCTGGAATCAGTGTGCAGCGTGTGTTGTAGGCTTTTACAGGCTGTAAAGGTTGGTCTGGGAGCTAATCCTGCACTTCCTTTGGGGTAGCGCTCTCGGAGCAGCAGCGCATTCAGAATGTGCTCATGTGCTCTCCAAATGGATGTGTCAGATGGTTTAGTGTTTCATTTTTGAGACCCTCCTCTTCTCTACAGTCTTCTAAGGCTCCATAGAATGTTAGCAGTGCTCCATTTTAGCTTTCCTTCATTTGGAAGTTGTTTGAAACAAATAGCAGATGCAAGGTAGGGTGAAGAGATACAACACTTGTTCTTGGTGGTTTGGTTTTTTGTTCCACTTAGGATTTGTAAAGGTAGAATCACAGAATTATCTAAGGTTAGAAAAGACTCTTAAGATCATTGAGTTCAATCATTAACCTAATGTTAGCAAGTCCACCACAAGTAGTCCTCTCACACTCCTTTAGCTTTAGGCAATTCAGTAAATCTCATGTATTGCATAGGAATTATTTCTTTAAGCACACCAAGTTAAGTTTTAAATATTGGAAATGGGGGCTTTTAAAGGTAAAAAAATGTGAGGATTGCAATTTGAAAACTAATCTGAGTGGAACTACAGAACAGTAACTATTTTGTTGAACCAAGTCTTTAGTACTAAAGCGTCGCACCGTCTTGAATGTGAACTTATATTCACTATATTGTTTTGAGTATTACAAATATAGGATTATGTTTCTACAAATATATGTAATGATCCATGCTATAAGAATGTAATGGAATAATTGCCTTAAAATTCATGCACCTTTTAAGGAAGCTGTACCTCACTGCAATTGTTGATCAGATAACCAGAGAGTAAGTTTTGTTAAACGGGTTAGCTGATGGGTGGTCTGAAGAGTATTAATATCTAAAGATAAAATCAAGGAATAGAAGGAGATAGAATGAAACTGGTTAACCTCCCAGTCTGTTTAGAGAAGGATTCTGTTTCAAGACTATGACAGCTTTTGGATATGTGAACAGGCAAAGAATTTGTGGACACAGGTATGACAAACTTCCACAGACCAGTTCTTCTGGTTCATCTGAGGTTTCAGGCTAAACTTGTGAAGAGCAGTGAGGTGTGCATGCACAAATTAATAATGCTCTTAAACCTGCTTCCATAAGTCATGAAGAGTGGAGTGGGACAAGTTTCTGCAGAGAAAAGAGTTTATTGTCTAATCAAGAGAAACTGTACCACAAAATCTGTCTATGACCAGTGAAAGCTCATACAGAACTGACTATAGAGTAATGACTAAAATAACAGAGAGAAAGAAAAAGTTACTGGATAATGCCAATCATGTTTTTTTTTCCACATCTGTGGAGCACAATTTTCATGTTTATTTTTCAAACTGAGAGGTTGTTATTCAGTATCTGCATTCATATGCTTCCAGTAATAGCCATGGTGTGTTTTCAGAGGTTAGCAGAGTCAGCACTGAAAATCAGGTTCAAATTCATTGTGCCAGCTTGCTTTCTGTAAACTGTGGCTAATATTTGTTGTATACTTAGAGAATTAATTAGCCCTTTCAAAGTTATCTGAGACTTTGGGTGGAACAGAGGTACAAATTATGAGTGTGAATATTTGATTTTAGAAAATAAAACTGACCCAGAGATTTTTTGGTAGCCAAATGTAAAGAAGAACTGGAAGAGAGACAAGTGAGTCATAATGGCCATACTTTTGAGGAATATTCTTTATTTTGGGTATTCACAGTAGTTTTTTATGTACAGGGTGCAGTACTGACTTGCTGTTACTTTATCTGGCTAGAACATCTGTTCAATAGCTGTAGTAGCTGTTGAGAGGTAGTAGTTCAAATCTTAATTTCCCTCTGTGGCTGAGATTTGGGGTTGTTGGCCAACAATACTGAAAACACTGTGGCCTTGAAATGATTTCACAGAGCTTTGTCACTTTTGCTTGCAAGACACCTGGAATTTGTAGAGGTTTTGTCTCTTTCCATCTGGGTTCTGCAGTCACATTTTAAGAGATCACACAATCACAGAATGGTAGGAGTTGAAAGGGACCTCTGGAAATGATTTAGTTCGACCCCCCTGGTAAAGATGAAAGGTATTTCTGACAATCTTTAAGGACTATCAAGAGAGGATCACTTTCTTGACTACTGACATAAATCACTGCAGTAATCTGTTGTATTCTGAGCTATTGCCAAATGCTTTCTGTTTAGATAGTTGATGTTAAATACACAATCATCAGAACATCATTTTGCTGCAGGGGACACAGGCTGTGGAGATGCACACATAATACAAGAGGTAGACTTCATTCATCATAAACTGGTGAAATAGAATCGTACTAAATCCCTACTGATAGATAGGAACATCTATGAACAATTGAAAACCAAACCTTGTATGCAATTAATGTGAACTTCACAGGCTTCTGTTATCATTGTGTTACAGGTCATGTTAAAATTTTAAGGAGAACAGACTCATATTAGCTTAAAAAAACCTCTATGAAGTAAAACCCAAGGACATGGAATAAGTGATTCTGATTATTACAACCAAGGCTACAGCCAGTTTCTATAATTGCCATTCTTGTAGACAGTATTTTCAGTCTAATACTTTCCTGGTGGAGAGCATGAGTGTTTATGCCTGGATCTAATGTTTTGTTCCTCCAGTCAGGATTCTGCAGCCTGGGATTAACTAACTAATTTACTAACAGGTTTGGGTCTACCTTTACCTGAAATTAGTGATTGCGTCATGATTATTTTAATGAGTGTGGCCTTACTATAGAAAAAGGCCTGCAAGGTTCATCAGATTAATGAAAATTGTTGCCTGGACATCAAGAGAGTTTAAATTCCATCCTTAGACTCGAAATGTGATAAATCTGCAAAACCTGTGCTGTTGCAATAGCTGCCTTGGTTAGGATTTGTAGAGAGCAAAGCTATTTGATGCCATAACTTCTTTCAGGATGTGGACCTCAGTGTCACACAGACACAAAATGTTAAATTATAGAGTGTATAAATACTTATTTTCACATTTTATTTCCATATTTGGAAAAACTTGCCTGTTTCTTTTTCAACTCAGCAGTTTGAGGTTCATTCACCAGGTCTCTTCAGTTACTGTGGCAGGGATGAGTTTCAAAGTCTTGTTTTTATTCAATACATGTTCCACATACACTGTTAATGAAATAAAAGTAGGTAATAACATTTATCAGTTTATTTTGAGGTTTGAATTTATGATGTGGAAATGTTGAGCCTTTCCTTATATTTGATCTCTTCTCTTTTTTGTGTCAGAACAGTAGAACTATTCATTAAAAAAACAAAAACCAAAGCAAAACAAAAAAACCACAAGGAGAGACTAAAACTGTCACAAGCAAATTAAAGCCTTGTTTTGATCAAAACCTAGTGCTGGTGTAAATTGCAGTGCCAGCTTTTGTGTGTTCTGAGACTGCTGTTGCCTTCTCCACTGGTTGAGACTTCAGTACTTAAAATGCTCCTCTTTTTCATAGAGAAAAATGTACCTCCAGCCCATCAAACTATTTCCTTGGGAAGTTGTGGTTCATGACAGCATGACCAAGTTAGTGTTCTAACCTGGAAATGAAAGGAAAGCAAGAGCTGGGCTGTTTGAGAAACATTGGCATGGCAAGGGATTACCCTGTCTCATTTTCCCCAAACCACATTCTTCTGCAATGACGCTTCCAGTGCAAGTCCCCACCCAGGCAGCCCTTCTCCCAGATGAGGTAAAGGAAGCCACCATCAAGCAGAGCTAGGAGCTGTGTTAGGCTTCTCTGAGTTGGAAGCCTCTCTTCATTACATCACACCTGGCCATATTTCAGAGATTAATGAACAGCATCTTGTCATGTTTAATATATGGCAATGCTTTAGTTTACATTGACGATGTCATCATAAATTCCCTGAGCTGTGAACTACACCTTAAGGACTCACATGGAGCTAAGAAGGCAAGGAAAAAAAAAGAAAAAAAAAAAGACTATGAAGTGGAGAGTGTGCCAGTTTGGAGAGAAACCTGCAGATTTTCTAGGACATTAGGTTTCAAAAGAAGGATTACACACAGACTAAACAGAGTAGAAGTCATAAAAATTTAAAGACATCACAAAAATAAGATCCTTTTTAGGTATGACAGAATACTAAAGGAAATTTATACTGAATTATACCACCCAAGCAGACCCATTAATTAATGTAATGAGAAAATATGTTCCATTTCCATGGACCCAAGCATGTCAGGAAGCATTTGACACTTTTAAAAGGGGGTGAGGTGAAAGCATGCACTTCACCACTCCTGAAATTCTCAGATTTTAGCTTATCTATTCACATTCATGTCTGGGCGCCTGAGGAATTTGGATATGTACTAATCAAAAGATAGGCAGAAAATATTAGTGTAAGTGACCCATGTGTCTTAAAAAATGTAAACACATTTTGTGCTGTTTATCTTTTAAAGTTACATCTTGTATCTTGAACACTGGAGAGATTATCATATGACACTAGGAAATCATGAGGGTGAGGAAGCTTTTTCTTGTCAAGATATAATTCTCAAAATGATACATATGTGAAACTTTAAAATCCATAAGCAGATGCTCTGCGTTCATTCCAACTGCTTATACTTCTAAAGCCACCAAGTAGGCAATTTGCAGGATCAGGAAATAAAAGCCAGACTTCCAAGGTTGTTCAGACATCAATTTTCCATGCAAATGATTTTTCAAATCAGGTTCTAATTCTTTTGCTCAGAGTTTTATTCCATCTTGTTATTAAAATATTCCCCTGCATATTGCTTGGAAATTCTTATGGTCAGTCTTTGATAGAAGCAAGTTGTTTCAATTAATTTGATTCTCACTTCTTTCATGGTGGAAAACCTATCATATTTAGGAACACATTCTTTCATATCTGTCATGTAATGGCCACTTGATCTTAAGAATGAGTGTTGTAGGTAGCATCATGAAATTTTTCAGTTTCATAGAATGGCCTAGGTGGGATGGGACCCCAGAGATAGTCTAGTCCAACCTCCCTGCCATGGCCATGGCCACCTCTCAACTAGACTCAGCCACTCAAGGCCTCAGCCAACCTGGCCCTGAACACCCCTAGGGAGAAGGCATCCACAACCTCTGTGGGCAAGCTATTCCAAAGTCTCACCACCCTCAGACCGAAGAACTTCTTCCTAAGATCCAGTCTGAACCTCCTCTCCCTCAGCTTCAAGCCATTCCCCCTTGTCCTATTGCTAGGACATCCTTATGAGGAGTCCCTCTCCAGCCTTCCTGTAGGGTTTCTTCAGGTACTGGAAGGCAGCTGTAAGGTCCCTCCAGAGTCTTCTCTTCTCCAGGCTGAACAACCTCAGCTCCCTCAGCCTGTCCTCATAGCAGAGGTGCTCTAGCCCTTGGATCATCTTTGTGGCCCTCTGGACTCGCTCCAACAGCTCTGTGTCCTTATGCTGGGGACACCAGAACTGGACAGCACCTCCCAGAGGTTTTCATCCCTGCTGATCTGTCAAATTTTTGGATAGGTGTGACTAATCTCTGGAGTTGTACCCTTAGTATGTTGAGCTCTCTGTACTGAAGTCAGACACCCTTTTAGTGTATTTTAATAAGTGTTTGTTTTGTACACATGTAGTTGATACTGAGGGATGCTCAATATTACAAATAAATATATTTATGTGTCCCAAAAAAGATAAAGTTCAGTTAATGCTTCGATTTTGGGCATTAAACCTCCTGTTTCTTTTCCCTTGCCAGCAACAGGAAATGGACCTGCAGATGCATTCTCCCTATTGTGCTAAGAAGTTTGCATGCTGCCTGTGCAACTGTGCTGTAACCAAAAGAATATTTTGAATACTTGGTCACCATGGATCAACAGAAGGAAGGCCAAACCTCAGGCTCTCAGGACCACGTTAAAAAGCAGGTGAGTAATAATAGCTAACCTATCTGTCTGGTTGGAATGGAAGGTAGCAGTTGTTTTATAATAGTAGGAAAAAACAGGATAGTCCTTGAGACAAACTATGCAGGAGAGTTTTATGTTTAACTGACATCAGTGACAATGTGTTAGATAAGAAGAGTCCAGTATATTTACCTTCAGCATGGTCACATATTGAAGTGCCCTCTTATAGGGGTGCTGATTCTTGTCTCTCTTCTTTTGACCTACTGATTTTTATCATTTCTGGCTGCATCCTACCTTGGATCGAACCAGAAAGACTGCAGTCAAAGTGATTTTTTTGGGCAGTGACCAGAAGAGTTAGATCCATCTCTTTCTGACTTGTAGTAGTGTTCTTATCATTACACTGGCACCACCACCCATGAAGTTAATTGAGCTGCTGACTATGACTAACTTTTCAGGATTCTCCAAGGTCTCAAGCAAGCTTTGGCAGTTGTATGTCTTACCCTAGATTGCTTTTAGGAAGAGATAAACATCTATCTCCATATTGCTTGGGTAGTTATGAGGATGTGTGCCAGCCAGAAACAGAATAAAAGCTACATGATGATGCCAGGAAATTTCAGTAGTACTCAAACTGAGTAAATGGGATTGTTGCTTGGGACACAGAAAAGGACACATTTTGGGCAGATGTTGACACAAGTAGTTTGAAAGCTGCTATCACCCTGGAAGAAAAGAGGTCATAAACAAAACCTGTAGGACAGACATTAAAAGTAAGACATAAAGGGTGCTCCATCTTGGGTAATTTCAGGTGAATTCTGTATCAGGTCAATCTGCAGCCTTAGTAGTCACTGCTACCTGAGTATTATGGGTTGTATTTTATTTTCAGGCTAAAAAGTGAAGAAACCACAAGCAAATGGTAAACTTTTAAAAAAAAAAAAAAAAAAAAAGACCATTTAACCCCATTCTGAAAATCTGATAATGCCGTGGAAGTTCCATCAGGAACAAAAGGCTGTAATTAAAAATGGAAAGTAAATATGATTCCATTAAATGCCAGGGGGTGTCCTAGACACAAATTCACTTTACTATTGAGGTATTTAAATAAGAAAAACCATAAAATGTCATAGGGCTGTTTTCTTTGGAGCAGTTTTAGTAAGGTAACATGGTAATGAGTTTACTGCTTGCATCCTCTTGCCTGTATTCAAGTCTGTCTGCAATTCAGTCACTTCAGTATGATTTTTCTCTTGCACAACCACTTTAAAAACAGTCTAGTTTATTGTGTACCTTTTAATTCCTTGTTTGCATTGATTTAGAACCAAATAGCTTTGACTTAAGTGTGCAAATGATGCATGAGGTATTAGGCATGTGTATGTAGCTGCAGGTTTCTGGTGCAGATATAATAAGTAACAGGTATATGTTACAGTGTAGATTATACAGCTTGGAAAGCTCAGGGCCAGGCTGACATAAGTGCCTTCTGATGGCTTGCTGGGTAAGATCTAGCACAAGGCTCTCTAGGGATGAATTTCTTAAGAAAATAAAAGTGGGATCGACCACATTTACTTGATATTACATTCATAGGTGTAAAATAGCAGTTTATAGTTTCACTTGTCCATTTCCCTTGCTCTGGATCTGCCTCCCTGATCAAGAAATTCAATAGCTATTAAAAGCTGCAGCTGTACTAACAGTCTTATGCTTTATAGGGGGAATTTTGCAGCTATTACTTTAGAACAGGCGTTCCGTGCCAGTACAGATGTTGCGTCCACCTTGTTCATAAGCACTTTATCTGCACCATGGGCATTGCATGTCTAATGTTTGCTTGGAATTGCTATACACACTCCATTGCTGTAATTTATTTGGCCTGGTGTAGTTTAAAGACCTGAAAGCTAGATCTGCACCTGTTCTATTCATCCAAACCAGGAAAGCACTAATTCCAATGCTTGAGAGTTTGTAGAGTTTGGATCTCTTCTTTATAAATGGCCTGACCCAAATGCAGCTCTTTGATTCATGTGTATGTTCCCTTTCCCTAAAGTAGAACTAGCTTGCATATATCTCACTGACTTTCAATTTTCTAAGGATGAAGGGAGAACAGTTGAGCTAGTGGAGGACTGGCATACAACTGCTGCATTCCCTACACTCCATCTCTGAGCAATCAACTGTGCATAGTGCAAGGTTAAACACATAGAACTGTGTAATTGCACCACAGCCTGCTAGTCTGATGACACCAGTTTCATCATGGAATGATATGACAGCCATTTCTGGGTGTAATACAATGAGTAACAAGGAAAAGTGACTACTTAATGTAATGCAATTCACCTCCTGACAACACTGGTACCAGTGAACTTGCACTGATGTAAGACAACCCACAGTTGAAGAAGGCTGTAATATTGGCAATAGCCTGAGGAATAAATGACTTTTAAATACTGAATATTAACCAGTATAAGAGCCATTCAGCCAACTGGTCTGGCCCGAAACATAGGAGTAGTACTAGCTTTGAAAGAGAAAAAAACTTCCAAAAAAACCCACCTTTAAAAAGCCCCAGAAACTACCTCACACCAAGCAAACAAGAAGGCCACTATTGAGTTAGGGTTTTCAAAACCAAAGCTATGTCCCACTTTGCCCAGTTGTGCCAGAGGTGTTTGTCATCTCTAAACATGTCATCAACTATGACTCAAACCAGCCCTTCCCCCAAAAGAAAAATGTGCAACCACATAGACCAAAATGATTCTCTGGTATTTTAAACCTTCTACCCTACTTACTTCTGGTGCATTTTTATTTAGAATTAAAACAAGGGCTGATCCCATGCTTAGTGTTTTTGTTAAAANGCCTTCTCTTCTCCAAGCTGCAGAGCCCCAACTCTCTCAGCCTGTCCTCATAGCAGAGCTGCTCCAGCCCTCTGATCATCTTTGTGGCCCTAAAGCAAACCAAAATAATCGCTTGTACCATAAACAATCTTGTTAGAAATTTGTGTATATGTAGTGAATTTGGTGCAATCAAATGGAGAAGCAGCATCTCTGTAAGAAAGCAACAAAGAATATAAGACTTCAAAAGCAGAGCTATACATGGAAATTAAGAGAAGGCAATAAAAGGGCATAAGCTGGTTTGAAATATGTGGGTTTGGAATAGTGACTAAATACTGAAGCAAAGATATTGTTAGTAACTATATTACTAAAATGAAATGTTCCAGAATTGTACCTTTAGGCTTTGAATTCCTTTGGGAAGTTCTGGTGACTTCAACAAGCCTCACAAGCCCGATTCATCTAAAGGCAGAGCAGAATTTATCCCCTCAGGTTCAGGATGCCATCAGAAGCTCTAGCTAGAATTACAGTTTTGCTGTACACAGCTGAGTATATGTAATTCTTTAAATAAAATCCATGTCTTCTGTGTTGTAAAAGAAATGAAAGGTAGCTGTTAATTGCAAGGCTTATAAATATGTCAGTGGATTTTCATAATGTCTTAATAAATTAGAAGAACAAACTTAGTGACTCATGATGTCACCAGAGCTACACGCTGCACTGCATTTATTGCAATTGTCTACCAAACCTCACAGAATTCTTGTACCTCCCACATGAACACGTAGGTCCCACCGATTTCTTCATTCTTTTTCATTTGCTGTCTTGTGGCTGCTTTCTTCTTCCGTGACCTTCTTCAAACGAAAAATAATTTCAAGGAAAGGTGTTTCAAAGAAGATTGCTGCAACTGCTGTATTTATTCATTGAAAAGCTGAAGTAAAATACAGTTTTCAAATATCCTCAAATTTGGGCGAAGTTCAAATTTTCCTTGGCTCGCTGCTCCCTGGCTGGCCACCAGCCCGTATCACTGCTGCTGGAACTAGCCAAAAAATGGAAAAACAATTTCATGAAAAGCTCTGGCTTAGCTCTGCAACGTAGAGAGAGCGTCCATATCGACCTGTCACTAATGCTTCATTCCTTAGTCTACAAAAATAAGCACAAGAAAGGCTAAACATTTCAGGTAAGTTAGATGTGCAAGACTCATTCAAAACCACTAAGGTAAACTTTGTGTGTAAGAAGCCCTCGGCTCTTCAGTGCTCTCTTATCCAAACTGGTTTGCACTCCCATAGATGTAAGCTGCAAGCGTAGTTTGCATTGAAGTGTTGAGATTAAATGTTCTTTTGCATCAAAAACCATAGTGAGTTGAAATATTGAGTTGCCCCTACTCCCACATCTGTGCTCAGGCGTTGCTTTCAATGGAACAGAACCTGTTAAGGTGGGCAGAAATGGAAAGAATCCCACCCTTTGTTAAATCCCAACCCTTAGTTGAATCTCTGGAAATGCTCCATCTGAAATTAGCATCCATTGATTTGATGACTTGCTTCTCTGAGGATACTGAGTAAACAAAACAGAGAACTGCCTCCCCGCCAGTGTTTCTCCCATTGTTACTGAACTAATTCTCCAAGACACCTGTACTTGGAAAGTCTGTCCCTGAGAGTCCCTTGTACAAGCTCTATGTGCATTCACGTCTTGCTTGCAATGAAACCAGTATCTTTTCAACATGGAGGTCTTGATTTTCACTCTCATTTATCCAGAAGTGGAGAGGAAACCCCATTCCATACTTCCCATTCCAAAAATAATAGCAGTGTTCACTCACATTTTATGAAAGCATCTTAGAATTTATATAAATAAAGCTAGTGTACATTTCAAAGACTATATAAGTCAAAGACTATATAAGTCAAAGACTATGCTTTTACTGCAAGGATCAAAGAGCTGATGAAAAGGAAAATCGAATGAATTTTAAATTATGCATTAAGTCATAACAAAAACATTAAAAACAAACAAATTTAAAGCAGCAAGTGTACCTTAGATAGTAAGATAAAGTTTAATATGTTTTATTAGCTTAAGGGACACAGAATAGCTATCTATCCAGAACTTCAGGCATGCATTTACATAAATATATTAAATTAAGAAAAGCAATTATACACTTAAACATCCTTTTGTCTAAAAAAAAAAAACAAAACATTAAATCCACAGATTAACAATAAATCCAACTCTATGCATTTATCACTTCCAGATACAGCTGTTCCATTTCTCAGATATTACACAAATACATTTGTTAGAATTTATATGCATTATACATATATTATATATTACATAATAGTGTGTATACATACATGGTGTTCAATAATATAATTTGTACTTTTTATAGCACTTTTCATTTGAAGAGCTCAAAGTGCTTTGCAAGGATTGATTTCACTTGTTTTCAGATGGGAAGTGGAGGCACAAAGATGCAATTATTTCAGGTTACATGGAATTTATGACAGGCAGTAACTGAATCCTCTTGTTGTGAGCATCAGCCCTACTATCTCCCTAAACAGAAATAGACCTTTAGCATATGTAGTCTACAGGGGTAGACCTGCAAAGACTTGCACAGTCTCAAAGCAAGAAAGCACTTAATTAATAATGTTAAGCACATGACTTCAGTGAGACTCATGGGCTTAAAATTACTTATGTGCTCCAGTGCTCTGCTAGATTGGTGCCAGTATATGCTTAGCAGTATACTACAGTTTATAGGAGATACCTAATCATAGTCTGAATGATGTTTTCTAAGCTGTTTTCCCACATTTCAAATGTACACACAGTACCTGACAGCTACTATAAAATAAAACTAATTGAACAGAGGAATAGCACAACAGTAATGTTCTCAAGTGACAGAATTTTGGTATTTCCTTTTCTGCTTGGCTCTCATTACAATCTAATTGTTCTCCAAAGGGAATTGAAGTTTTAATTCTGCAGTGTATTTTGGAGGGGACAGCTAATAGCATTTCTGGATAATTCACAGGGTAGAGTTTCAGCTTCTGGTATTAATGGAGATCACTACAAGATACATCTGGTGAGTTAATACCAGATGGTTTCTGCTCTCAGCGTATCCTGATATGAATTAGGTTCATTCTGCACACCAGTTTTGACTCTGCCTTCGATGTTTTCCTTTTAGTGGCTCTTTTAGGAACAGTCAGAAAAATAGGATTTGTTTGTGACTATCTAGTGATGCAAACCACCTTTTTGTGCTACAGCAAAATGCATCCTACCTCAAAAAAACCTCTCCAAACCAGCCACCTCTTTCTGCCTTCTTCCTACCCAAGAACAGTGTGAACACCCCCACTGTGTATATTTACAGGTTGTATGTGGTGCCTTCTTTCTGAAATTTCCTGGGAGTTTAAGCAATTTTTTTTGGTGTGTGTTGACTTTTATTTTAATTGGAAAATGAAAATAGTTATGAAAATCTCATAGACTGCAGAAGGAAGTTAACTATGATACATAGGACCCGATTGCTCACATGTAAGAGATGGGAAGTGGGGTTTGATCAGTAGAAGCAAAACTCTTCTCCAATAATGCAGTTTGTGGTTTGTGCACATTCTTAGCAATAATTTCTGACAGTTTTGATTACGGAGGATGGAGTACAGTAGACAATAGACAAAGACACACTTTAAATGTAGATAACAGGGAATATTTTGTGTTGTGAATTCCTATCACAGGAAATGATCTCTCGATCCCTGAGAGCTGTGGTAAGCAGGTGTGTCACTTGCCTTTCAAATCAAACTACAGTGCCAGGTGAAGAAAAACTTCCAATGGAAGGGAGGTTTCTTTGGGTTATGGCACAACATGATAATCCTTTACTAATATCTTGACCACATTAGCCATTACTAATAACTGATGAGCGAACGGAAGGAAAACCCTTGATATCTCAGTTCAACCACTTGCAGGGTGCTATAAAATACTCATATTTCTTTTTTCCCAGATAAAGCTTTACTAACTCTGATCAGTTAGGCTGCCCAGTGTGAATCTCTGCAGAATGAATTGCTGTGCTCAGAGTGTCTGATGTTGTGCATTTTATAGCACAATAAATTCAGCGTGCGGTGTCGTAACGGAAATCAAGGAGTACAAAGGCAAGCGGCTGTCCTTCTGCTCATGTCCCACCCTGAAATCACTTAGGCCTGTCATTTCAGGAAAGGAGTCTTATCATTTTCAGTCTTACTGTTACCAGTGAGGTGACAGCAGCATTTTTGGACTAGGATACAGTCTTGATTGAAATATGACATCATTCCTATCCAATACAGAAATAAAGTTTGAAAATGTGCCTAACACACTGAACTCAACCTTTGTAATGCTCAAAACAGCTTAGGGATGTTTGTAGCATCTGTAGGGGCACCTTTGGGCCCTGTCTTACTATGGCTACCTCGTAAAATGGTCCAGTGGCACGCCACAAAATGCTTGGTGGCACATGCTGAGACCTGGGGCTGCTTAGCCTGGAGGAGGACAGACTGAGAAGGAATCTTCTCAATGTAGATCAATAGCTAAAGGGTGGAGGTCAAGAGGATGTGGCCAGACTCTTCAGTGCTGGAGCTCAGGAGGTTCCACTTGAACAGGAGGAAAAACATCTTTCTTGTGAGGGTGCTGGAGCCCAGGAGCAGGCTGCCCTGAGAGGTTGTGGAATCTTCTCTGGAGAGATTCCAAACCTGTCTGCACACAATCCTGTGCAACCTGCTGGGGTGACCCTGCAGGGTTTGACTAGACGATCTCCAAAAGTCCCTTCCAACTCCTACCATTCTGTGACTTTGTGTGGAAGAAGGAAAAAAAAACCTCAAACAAGAAATTGAAACCCCAAAGAGCTAATTGCTCAGCATTTTAGAAGCATCCAGAATGCTGGCATGCTTAATAGACCCTTTGTGTAACTGTTGGCCATAGTTAGAAGGAAGCCAAGGAGGACTGGCTGTGCTCTGCATGCCTTTAAGTAGGATCTGCTCTGTATGGCTTTGTGCAGTCTTCTTCCAGAAACCCTCAGTGTGTCTGCTGACCGCAGATGCAGACAGAGAGAGGTCATGTGTGCACTGATGTCTGAAGTTAAGATCTTCTGCCAGCTAAGTGGATATCTTGTAAGGACTTAATCCTATAACTAATGAAGTCAATAGGAGATTTCCAGTTGACATCAATGGATTTTGAGTCAGGCCCTCAAAGATTAAAGTAATCCTGTATTAAGCTTTCAGGTGGCTTCTGCTGTTTCACACCTACATCTTAAAGAGTACACATGGCTGACTGCACGGAGTCTGCTGCTGAAATGTTAGCCTTTTAGCAAAGCAGCCCTAACTTTTTTCAGTGTTTCTATGACATTTTGCCCTGAAAATACTCTCGGAAATATTTATCAGGTTTTTTGCAGCCAGAACCGAGATTTTTTTGGTACGTGTTTTCTGCATATTTAGATCAGCTGCTTTTTGGTAAGTTTTTTTAAATACCAAAAATAAAATATTGCTCAATTTTTAATTGCAAAATGGGAAAAAATAGTTTTTATTTACTTCCTGGCTCCCTTCTGTTTCTCCTGAGACAAAGATCACCTTTTAAGTTGGGTGGAAGAACAAAATAACATCATTCCTAATGACATTGGCATACATTTAAACTGAAAGACAGTAAATTAAAATGCATTAATGTCTTTTAAAGGATTTACAGAATTAAGGAAAAATAAGCAGACCAAGATGTCCTTGGAGTTGTTTTTAAGATGTTCTTTTTCCCCCCAGTCTTATAAATGCCTATTTCATGGATGCAAGCAGAATTACGTGTACAAATATTTTTTGTTCACCTTGTGGGGACTTTGCATCTCTGAAAAATTATTTCAGTCTATCTGTGGCTGAGCCACATTTGCTGTAGTTTCAGAAAGGAAGGAGCTGCAAAGCCAAAATGTGAAGAAGTGAATGAAAGATGGAGATAAAGAGGTGTCATTTTGGTGATATAGAATTTATGCTCTTATTTATACCTAACTTACATACATTGTTTGCATCAAACAGAACCTGTGAGGATTTAAAGGAACAAAGGGTTTGTATCTGTGTCCCTGACTGTTAACGGAAGGAATCTATTTCCTTGAGGGGGAGGGTTTGAGTTAATAGAGAAATGAGATTAGTTTTTTGAAGTGGGGTGAAGCAATTTGGAGTTGACTTTATATAACGTCATTTTGTCTTCCTCCTGATCTCTGGAGTCTTTATTTTCCATTTATATGCCTCCTTTCTGATTGGTGACATTTAAAAAGAGAAAGATGAAAGTTTGCTGTCCCAAAATAATAAAACCAGGGTAGAAAACCTAGCAGACATCAGGACTAGAATTCTGTTTCGTGCAACAGGTATGTTTGTTCTCTTTTAACAGCAGGAAGCCTTAGAGAATGCTTGAAAGGTACAATGTGTTGAGAATGGAGAGGCAGCACCTCTGAATGAAGGAAGAAATGAATGGAATAAAAGATTAGGGGAGAGAGAGACAGACAACTTGAACACAGACACACACACACACACAGACACACGCATTAAATGCCTTCTGGAGGCCCTTATCTAATTGCCTCATTTATCTAGTTTCATTTATAAGCTCAGTTTTATTCTGGGACACTCCTGGAGGTTGTGTGAGAGAGTGGCTGCAGAATGACCTAACTGGCAATGAGCTTTCTACAGGCCTTTTTTTTTTTTTTGTATGCCAATTCTCAGGGCAATTACTGCAGTTGCCCTTTTTATATTAGCATCTTGGGTGGTTAGGCCTGGGGTTTACTTGCTCTTTTTAATAGTATAATTTCTTTTGATAAATAAGCAGCCAGGATTTGTGTGTCTTTTTTATGGGAATACTTGTTTTCCACTGGGACGTCCTATGTACCCATGTGGGCTCAATGCAGATTCTTGCTTTCACAGGATAGAAAAGACGATTTAAAAACAAAGCAAAGCACTTCCCACAAACTGTCTCCCCTGTCCCTCTAATCTTTACTCAGATTACTTCTCAATTTTGAAGTTCTGAGGAATGACTCAAACAGAATTAAAAAAAAAAAAAAAAAGGAAGAAGGAAGGATTTCCCTTACATTTTGAAAGTGATTTCCTGGGTGCAAGACGGTCAATGTGAGGTTTTTGTCATTAATTTGAATGAGGCCTGGATTTAATTCTTAGCTTTTCCTGGAGTTCTATTTCCTGATTTAATGAGTAAACTAAATTGTCTTTATTGTTAAGATCATTATTATCCCTTCTCTATGTGAGAATGGCATATATATTACTGGGAATCTTCAATTTAGGTATGATATGTGGTATTTTTTAAGTCTCCAGGAGGTAAGCAATGAGAAAGGAACTATTACATCTCCCCAGCTGGTTGCTGAAAATAAAGTGTCACAGGGGAGTCAAGGTCGGGGTTATTTTTAAATGTATTCCATGAAAGAAAGCGTTAAAAATGTTCTCTCTGTCATGTATTTCAGTGTTGCTAAAACACTTCAGTGACTTTCTTGCTTTGCTGATTAAGAAGAGTGTAATAAAACTGTGCTATTTGACAGATTTAGACAGCTGGCTCATTCAGGAGAAGTTCACATTTTTGTCACCCACGTTGAATAAGGAAAGATTAGATGCTAAGGTCAATTTACAGAAATGGTTGTCAGGACATTTTTTAATTGCAAAACTTTTTGTGGTGGAATTCAGGGAAAAGACTAAAGGCAGAAAGCAGCGGAGACAAAGAGCTGCTATTAACCTACAGATGCTACCCAGGGTTCATTTTAAGATTGGTCACACTGCTGAGCCAATGAAGTGTTCGTGTGACTATAAGGGACCACCCTTTTCTGGGGTGAGAGGGCAATTTGGTCTTCATGCTCATTTAATCCCAAGACATCTTTCAATGGACTGTCAGTCGAATCTACATTGTGCAAAATTATGCATGCACTTTTTAATGCAGGCCATTGTTCCCTGAGCACTTAACCAAGATTTCTCAACCAATTTCCATTTGGCATGAGGTCACTTGAAACCCAGGCAAACATACATGGAAGGCAAATGTAGTCTTCTGTTCCTCTGAGCTGGATCGAGTATGTAAGGCAGACAAATGCAAGTGTCAGCCATGCTGTACTTTCAGATTTAATACCTATTAAAAGAAGACTGACAGCTTTCTGTAGGAGGAAATCCTCCATTGCATGTCACTTCCCTGGAGGGGTAATTTTGCTACTGGAATACTGCAGTATGGCTAAAGCGTTGTAAATTGTTGAGGTGTGAGCAGCTGCTTGTCAGAACCATGGGATATGCACACCAAGGCTACTCTGCTTTCTTTTCATGGGCAGGGTTTTATCAAAGCCAGGTAGTGCAAAGAAGTCTGATGGTCAGTACGCAGTGAGCAAGGAAATGCCAATGACAGCCTAGAGCTGGAGATAAGTGGGCACCAGTTGTGGAGGTGCATCTAATTAGACTATTAATACTTTAGAAAGCTGACTATAGCATGTACACCATATTTATTGATACATTTACAAAGACTCAGTTTTATGTTAGCTCTTCAAGGAACATTTACATTTAGAACTGGTGAGCATCATTACACGTTTTGTACAAGTGACATCTTACACAGCCAACACCTGCTCATCTGAGCTCTCATCCAGGGACGTCCCGGTCAGTGGGAAATCAGCAGCAGTCTACTCCTGTATAATTTGGCCTGTCCTGGTACAGTGAAAAATCACTTTATGAACTCTTTTAACGTATACTGGAATTTTATTATGTTTGGTTGGTAGTTGTTTGGTTTTTTTTTTTTTCATCCATCATAAAGGAAAACAAATTGACACAAGGATACACTTCTAGATTAGCTCTGCAACACATTAAAGAGTGCGTTTGTTTGCTCTCTCTTTCCCCGTCTTCCCAATTAAGTTGGTGACAAATGTAACTTTAGTATTTTACAGGACATGGTAAAGCTGTCTCATCTAGGTGATGTCTATATTATAAAAATAAAATAAAATAATATAAATATGTAACATGAACCCAGTGCCCATCGTTAAATAAAATATATGATAGAAAGCAGACCTTCTAGGATGACTGGTTTTGAAATATGCGAATATAATTTAATTATTAAACACTCGGAACAACCTTGATATTAAGCTGCGATAACCAGATTTCGGCATCTATGCTAGATAAAGAAATGCGTAACATTCTGTAATAGAGTTACATTGATGAAGGTGAAGGTTACAGTCTTACAATGAATTGCCTAGATAGGAATGCAGTAAGGAGTTCTGCAATATTGTCTCAGGATGTAGTTCAGTTCACCTTAGAAACCGTTACAACTGGAATTGATTAAGTCCAGCAGTTTACGCGGCGACGGTTGAGAGCTGCTCTGATTGCTAGAATCAGATAGGTGCAGACACGAGAGTTTGGGGAGGTGTCAAAGAATCCATCAAGACATCACGCACGTCCTTTGACTTTGAAAATGTGGTTTACAGTGGAATTACTTTGTAAACTATTTCTCAGGAAGAAATAAATATGAAAAAAAAAAAAAAATTCCACTAGCCATAAAACCATATTGGTGATAGTGCCTGCATGGGTATGTGTGCACCTACTGGGGGGCAGTACGTCTGCCGAGGCGTACGGGAATATTTACACACATACAGAATTGCTCTGCACATTGGTGGATATGATACTTAAATTAAGGAAGTCAATCAAATCACCGGTATTTGTTGCAGGATCACAGTCTTTTAAAAAAGGACAGGATTCAAAACAAATGCCCGTTGAAAAGTGTAGCTCCCAAACAGTCCCAGAAACTATACAATATAGCTAGTTAGATCCAGCAAATAGGATGTCATGTCTAGGATCTGATCAAGAATACCTGCCCTCGTCACTCTTCGGATGTTTCGATCCACTTGTTCGCACTGGGGCCCCAGGTAGCCTTTTTTACATAAGCATTTATTGGGCCTTACACAGACACCTCCATGTCGACAGGCTGGGTCACATTTGGCTGCGGGTGAAAAAAACAGCGATTTTGCAGTTTGTTCAGAGCATCACAAACACAAAGATACAATATGCATTCATCGAGAGCTAAACCTCTAGGGATACAGACATTTAAAACAAAACAGAAAGGAGGAAGTAGTAGAAGTTTCGAAACTGTATTTTGTAATGGTTTAGCATATTGGGAGGAGGAGGAAGTAATTTTGTCTGTCTGAGAGAGGCTGCCACCCAGGACAGACTGAAAACTCAGGTTTTTCAGAATGTGCAATGTTCCTGCCTGATTCTGGAGTGCATCAAAGAGCCATCTCAAAAGACTTTAGGATCTAATACCTTAGCATTTGAAAACAAGACAAGCATCACATCTAGATCTTTAAACAGTGATGGTCTACCTCATTCCATTTCTTATGCAGGCAACCCAAAAATGTCTTGAAGTAAGTGAGCTATTTCAGCAGCTCCAAGGCAGCAAGTACTGTATCTCAGGTCAAGATGAGACTGCACATGCAGGGTTCTGCACTACATGCTGTCCTTAGCAGAGCAGACAACTGACCACAGTGATGCACTCCTTTGGCTCTAGAATCACTTATGCTTGAAACAACACTGAATTCCCTTCAGCAAAAAAAGAGCCAGAGTATTGTTCAAACAGTTTTTATCAGTTAGTTAAGTTTCAAACTTCTCCCCTCTCTCTTTAGCAGATGCCTCATAATTTACTAGGTTCTAGGTTAGTCAGTTTGCTGAAGTCTCTCAAATATAAATGCTACTTTAAATTGTAGGCAGTGTTTGCTAAACTAACCATTAGTAACTTCGGTTGTATAAGTATTTTCCTCTGGAGTAGAGCCACAGCACTTTGATAACCACAATGTATCTTTCTTATGTGCAGACATTCTGCTCTTTAATATTCTCTATTACAGTAAAGCTCTAATACTTACTTACAGAAATTTATAATACCCTATATAAACCCAAGTTTCAGGATTTTAGTCATAAGGCTTTTTTTGATTTCACTCGGAGGAAACCAATGCCTCATAAAGTACTATTACAATAGTAGCTTGAGGTCCAGCCTAGAACATCTCTGTTAAGTGCTGTGTGGGATATAGGGCAGAAAGATTCTTAGCCTACGTATTTGCTGCAGCTTTCTTGTACATTGCATCTTTCAGATGACCTGTCACAGAGCTGCATCTAAAGACTCATGTTCTCCCACAAGTCGTAAGATCAGTATTTCTTTAACGTCTCAGTAGTGATAACTACTGACATAAAAGAAAAATTTCCTCTCAGCAAAGAACTAAAAGTAAATGATGACATGTCACATTTTTTCACTTGTTGCTGTGAATCTATATACAAACCAGTTCTGCAGAACTCTCCTTCCCAGCCTTGATTACAGCAGCATTTTCCTGTGGGAGTGCAGTGCCCATTCCGACAATGCCTCGAGCATTCAGATGTCAGTATCTGTGCAGGCTGAGCTGTTCTTTTGCATTCTTCAGGGACTAAAGGCCTGAATAAAAATATATCAACCAAGCAGATAGTTACAGGCTGGGGTCAAAGAGAAAAACTTTGGGGTTTTAGTAAAGGTGTGATTCTCTTTTATGGTATTATCAGTGGGAGAAATCTCTGTTCTAAGGAGATTGCTTTTTTCTCAAACCCACCAATAAACACAGAGGTGATGTGCTGTATTACAGAAAGATACAGAGGGATTTGCTGTTCCCTCATATAACTACCTTCAGAGGTCTTCTATGAGATTAAATAATAGTCCTTGAGAATTCTTGAAGCTTAAACCTGGCAAAAACATCTTGCTGAAGAGTTTATTGTAGGCAGCATGTATCTCTAGATAATATCATTATCAGATGTGCTACTCATTGTGTGGCTTTTCTTCAGACAGCACAGTTGTATGATTCAGTCCAGAATTTGATGGTGTCTTTTTGCTTTCCTAGCTTATTTCTATTTCCAACCTTATGCTGGAAAGAGTAATCTGAGTGTCAAGTTCAGCTTGACATTGCAGATTTTTTATTCCATATTTTCACGCAATCATATTTGCATTATACAACCTGGATGCTTTATTAAGCATCTGAACATAACTTGGTGTCAAGTCTAACATAATGCAATTTTTTCTGTCAGTCTCTACAAGAGAGTTTGGATGTCCTGTAGCCTTTTTTCATTTACAAAAGCACACCATTTTCTTCCTTCACAAAGAAGGAACTGTAGTTTCCCTTCTGTAGTGTTAAGTGTGTAAAGCATTAAGGATTTTATCTGAAGCATCTAACTGTGATACAACTTCCAATGCTTTGTAAGATATTTGTTTGGGTTTTGGTGTGGGGTTTTGGTGTGTTTGTTTTTTTAATTTAGCTGTATGTTATTATACTGACCACTTATTTGCTGTCTGAGTTCAGCAGCTAGGGACTGATGGGATCACCACAAGGCTACAAAAGAAGTACCACATTTTGTTTCTGCAGTGGGTTTGATTGCATGGAGTAAGTGTGGATCTCCCAAGAGATCTAAACAAGTGATTGAATGGGAGTATCATGGCTCCCATTTAAGTCAATTAGTGACAAATATGAAATCACTCAATTTCAATGGAATAATATCAACTACTGCCATACATTCCTAAGCTTCAAATTTGCAGGACAAAGATTCTGATAGTTTTGTGGAGGGCTGAAAGAAACTTTGGCTAAGTGTCAAGCTAGAATCCAATGAAACCAAATCAATACAGCATGAGATAGAGCAGATCACATTATTCATTGTATTAAACTCCAAAATACAAACATACAGCTGGAATAGCAACTTTTGCTGCAATTACTCTGTCATATATTAAACCCCTAGACTGATACTCCTGTGTGGAGAAAAGGATAATCTTTGGATTGAGAAAGAAATGATATGATGGAGCTGCAGAAAACAGTGACAGGAAAAAAGAGGAGGGAACTTGGCTACCCTTGTTTATCTCCTATTTCAACATAAGAAGAAATATTGAGGGAAAAGAAGAAAATAAAATTAACTAGTTGAACTCATGGCTTTTAAAATATCAGTGAAGGCCATGTTCTAGGAGAATTTTAAGAAGATATTTCTATGCACAATAGGGTTGTTCAAAGTAATATTAGACAAGGTAAAAATAATTTTTAAAGAATGTTCCTATGCTTAAAAATTACAAAAGAGGTTCCCAGGCAATGCTGTTTTGGAAACAGTTCTGCAAAATACGATTTTCAGTGGAGACTTGTTCAGATTTAAAGCAAAAAGATCTTGTCTTTTAATTCCTACCTTTTGGGAAGAAAAAGTAAATCTGAAAGTGAGGTGATTTCTTTATAGCAAGCTGCATTGAGCAAGCTGCTTTCTTCATCTGTCTCTGTTAAAGCCCATTTCGTTCAGGCTGCTTAAATGGGAATCCTCTTTTTCTTGCTCAAGCACAAGTACAGGACTGTGTTTAGCAGTAAACATAACCTCAGGCTCCTGCAGCTCCAGTGGCATGTGTTTAGCAAAAATGACCTCACAAGTCACAGAGATATTTTATTTGTGAGGATAACAATTTCTTTTATTAACAGATGTAAAGTGTTATCTATGGTAGTGCTGGAAGATGGGGGTGGGGGGAATAGGTGTTATTTGTATTGAAGTTGGGAGGTAGAAATCATATTCTTTTGTATCCAGCTGCTCACTTTTATGATTTAAAGGTTTCCAGTGCTCTTGGTACTTGTGACTGTAACCTTGCCTTTTTATTCTACCGTCAATCAATAACTTGCACTCACCAGCCTTGGGTAATATTTATTAATGGTGGGGTGGAGTGGAAACAAAGATGGAAAAAATTCTGGTTGGCAGAGTGCCTTATGAGGAGTACAAATGCAGCTTCAGTAGAATCCTTGTGTGTGAGAAGAATTACTTGGGTTTCCTTACTTGTGCTGTGGGAAAGGCAATTCTCAGGAATTGAATGCTCTTAGGGTACCAACACTTACCAAGAGACAGTCTCTGCCCCACAATACTTACACCTTGCATTCTTAAGGCTTTAAAGGGGTGGAAATTTTCAAGCTCAGCATAACCTGGAGTGAAGCTCACAAAGATAACATAAGTCTTGAAACTGACTGTTGGGACTTGATCTTTCCAGCAGTTAGTCAAGCCCATGATTTTGTTTATATAACTAGTGCTTCACTGTGTCTCCTGACGTGGAAAATGGAGAGGAATAGATGGAGCCACACTGTGAGCTGGAGAGAATTTTTTCCCTTGTCTCCCTCAATCTATAAAACTCTAAAGGGTACAGCTTGATTACTCTTACAGTAAGCACTATTTGCTCCGCAGAAAGTCAGCCAAAAATGTAGCTGATAATGACTATTTATATGGCTGTACAATTCTAGTTATCTTAAAGAGCTGTTCATATATACAGTACAGTACAGTATATCTTGCTTGTTAAAACATGCTTTCATGAAACTGTATAACAACCCTAAATGTATGGAACATGGAGGAAAAGTTGTAGTGGGGGCTGGGGCCCCCATTGGGTGCCTTTGCTGACGTGTGCAGCGAGCTGGGAATTCTTGGCTGTAGATTGTGTAAAATATTTTTTGCTGCATTACTGTAGCTTGTATAAGAAAGTAGCCTTTGCTGTTAGTTTAGAGGCATATAAAAGTCTAGCATGCTTGAACAGATTGAAACTCATCCTGGAACCACTTAGGATTTCATGCCTT
Source organism: Ramphastos sulfuratus (assembly GCA_013399055.1). NCBI lineage: Eukaryota > Metazoa > Chordata > Aves > Piciformes > Ramphastidae > Ramphastos > Ramphastos sulfuratus. Next base: position 335,210 of record WBNM01031714.1, on the reverse strand, counting down.
CTTTAGTGCATCTCTTCACAGTTCTGCTAAACACAGAGAGTGATTTAGTTGCTGTATGTGCTAGCCTGTAACTCAGACATACATAAATCAATGCAAATGGAGGAGTAGATTCAGCAGTAATACAATGGTACTGAGCAGAAAACAATTCCTCCATCATGCCTTTGACATGCTATCAAAAATCTTTACTTTCCCACTAACATGAGAAAAAAAACAGACAAAATTCCTGGATGTCCAAATGGAACAAGAGGCAAGGACACAGAAATCCTGCTTGTGATACAAAATCTATGGAAAGAGTGGCATGCTTCAACTAACTGCACACAAGACATTAGATGTTAGAATGATGCTTATCACCGAAATTTGTGCATTGCTTTTAGCTTCCCCCACACTTTGTACGGGAAAATGTCAAGTAAAAATAATCTTGTTTCACTACTTGTCATGGACTAAATTTACTACTTGTCATAGAGTGAATAAAGCATCTCCACAGGTACAGCTTCTAAAATTAAAAAGTCCACCTTTAGTCCTGGGAGAGATGCCAAAAGCTCGTTACTTGTCTCCAGATTTACTACATGGGAATAATGTGGAAAAAAACTCACAGCTTTTAAGATTTAAACTCAGCAGCATATCAAATTTATTCTTATATGGTATACTTGTTCATGACCTCTAGTCTTAAGAAATTCTGTCATGTTTGAAAACTAGTCCCTAGTGAAGCCTGTATCAATGTTAATAGCTAAGAGGTCAATGCAACTGCTAAACAGTTTGTATTACTGTCAGGGTGGTCATGAAAACAACACCTGCTGCATGAGCACTTGGCAGCTGGGTCAACAGGCACTGTGGGAATTTATCAATTTAGGGGGCCACTTGCATAACACTTTGACTGATGAATTGGGAAAGACTGGCTTACTGGGCTAAAGCTGCTCTATTATGTATGACTTTCTTTAGCATGGCAGAGGCTTCCTGCAGGCTCCAGAAAATAAGCAAAAGATAAACCGAGCTGTTTTTTCCCTTATAAAGCGATAAAAACTGAGAACTCCTTAAGAGCCAATGCTAGAAAGACTGAAAAAAAAAAAGGGGGGGGACAAAAAAAAAATCACAAATCAAAACAAAAACTTTTACAGTCAGTGAGCTGTGATGTGATTGAAAAAAATCCTTTGCTTTTTCCATCGTGGTTACAAAGGAGTTTTTGTGAAGCACTTCTGTAAAGTGAAACTCTCTGGGCTGGTATTTGCAAAAAAGCTCTAATTTCTCTTTAGTGTCTCTTATGGGAATAGTAACTGCATGTGGGTAGGTAAATGAGATAAGAATTTTGCATGCTCTGGCTAAACTAAACGTAATTAGACATTAATTCTGGCTTTCCATTCCCTCAAATGACTTAAGGGATAGTAACTTTCTGAACAAAAAGAAATCACACAGCCCACCTGGGCTGGTGACAGCATTCACCAACAAAATTGGCTTGTTCTACAGAGAGTAAATTGGCTTGTTCTACAGAGAGTTTCCAGTAGTAACTTCAGAGCATATCTACAACCCATCAGAACTGAGTATCTTGATGCAGATTAGTCTAATACCATATGCTGCTGCGTTTTCATTTCCATAGAAATTAAAGTCTCTAAGAGGGCTATGATTCCATCAATGCTGTTCTGCTATCATACTACCAAATGCTCCTGACTCAGACTAGAAAACAAAATAACCAATGTTTTATAAAGAAAATGACCTCATGACATTCCATGACATCCTAGTGAGCAAGCTCAGGAAGCGTGGGATGGAAGAGGAGACAGGTGGATTAGGAACTGGCTACAAGACAGAGTTCAAAGATTGGTAATCAATGGTGGCAGGTCCAGCTGGAGAGTTGTAACTAGTGGAGACCCCAGGGATCAGTGCTGGGTCTGGTGCTGTTCAACATCTTCATCAATGACATTGATGAGGGGACAGACAGACAGATAGAGTCTGCTCAGCAAGTTTGCAGATGACACCAAACTGGGAGGCTTGGCTGATACAGCTGAAGGCTGTGCTGCCATCCAGTGAGACTTGGACAGACTGAGAGCTGGGCACAGAGGAACTAAATGAAGTTCAACAGGGACAAGTGTAGAGTCCTGCATCTGGGAATGAATAATAAACTGCACCAGTACAGATTGGAAGTGATCTGCTGGTGAGCAGCCCTGTGGAGAGGGACCTGGGAGTGCTGGTGGATAACAAGTTATCCATGGGGCAGCAATGTGCCCTTGTGGCCAAGAAGGCTAATGGGATCCTGGAGTGCATTAAGAAGAGCATGTCCAGCAGATCAAGGGAGGTTCTCCTCCCCTGCTAGTCTGCCCTGGTGAGACCTCATCTTGAGTACTGCCTTCAGTTTTGGGCTCCCCAGTTTAAAAGGGACAGGGATCTGCTGGAGAGAGTCCAACAGAGGGCTGCGATTATGATTAGGGGACGGAGCACTGCCTGATGAGGAGAGGCTGAGGGACCTGGGGCTTTTTAGTCTGGAGAAGAGAAGTCTGAGAGGTGATTTAATAAATGTTTATAAATATCTGAGGGCTGGGGGTCAGGGGGAGGGAGGGATGACAGGCTCTGCTCACTTGCTCCCTGGGATAGGACAAGGAGCAATGGATGTAAGTTGCAGCACAGGAGGTTCCGCCTCAACACAAGGGGGAACTTCTTGACTCTAAGGATCCCGGAGCAGTGGCACAGGCTGCCCAGAGAGGTTGTGGAGTCTCCTTCTCTGGAGACTTTCAAGGCCTGTCTGGATGCATTCCTTTGTGACCTGAACTAGATTGTATGGTCCTGCTCTGGCAGGGGGGTCGGCCTCGATGATCTCTGTGGGCCCCTTCCAACCCCTGACATCCTGTGGTCCTGTGATCCTGTGACCTAGATATTGTCCTTTGGTGTTTGGAATCAGTCTGTTTGGGAATAGTTTCTGATAGCAGAAATCCCAAAGGCGATGATGGAAAGGATGATAAGTAGAATTACATACTCTGGAGGGGCATGAAAGAGGAGTGAGATGGTTTGAATCAAGTTCATATTTCAGCTGAATCGAAAGCAGCTATTACAGCTGTTGATAGTAAACATACTGAAATCCAGATCTATAAGGTGTTAGAAGGAGAGGAAAAGGAAATCTTATGTGTGCAAGGACAATTATTTGAGCTCTGCCTCTTCTGTGGACATCACCTACTGGCTCCAGTGAGCCATCCTGGTCGAATGAATTATTCATCCTCTCTAAAATCACTGTATTGACAGTGGCAAACACTTAAAACTTCACAGGGGATGCTGTGTGACTGCACTATAAACCTTTCTTGCTTTAGTCCATCTTTAACTGGAAATCTTTTGCCTTGTCCATCAGTTTGAGCACTTTTCTCTGAATCTCCTTCAGTTGACCTTTAATTCACTTACAGATAAAAGTGACCATAAAAAACTGTTCCAAATGAAGACTTACAAAGCCATATTATGGCTGTTTTACCACCTTCCAAAGTTTATTTTCCTACTTCCTGGTCTGTCCCTGATGATGATTTTCAAAGAACAGCTGGTAATAATGTTTAAATTACAGCTGATACAGAATCACAGAAATATTCTGGTTGGAAAAGCTCCTCAGGATCACCAACCAATGTCCCTACTCTACAAGGTTCACCCAAAACCATATCCCCAAGCACCACATCCAAACAACTTTTAAACACTTCCAGAGTTGGTGACCAAACCATCTACCTGGGAGCCCATTCCAATACCTGAGCACTCTTGCTGTGAAAAAATGTTTCCTCATGTCCAGTCTAAACCCACCCAGCGGCAGCTTGAGGCCATTCCCTCTTGTTCTATCACTATTTACCTCTGAGAAGAGACCAGCAGCAGCCTCTCCACATCCTTTCAGGTAGTTGTAGATAGCAATGAGGTCTCCCCTCCCTCCTCTCTGCCAGGGGCTGCCTCTTGCAGGGTTTTTTAAGTAGTGAATTTCTAAGATCTGACTTCGTTCATGCCCGATGCTCATAGCCCACCTGTTTTGTCTTCTAGAAAGCTTACTGTGCTTACTTATATTTGATGTGTTTGTATGGCATATACCACGAGGAAAACACTAAAAGGAGCCACAAAATATTAGCAAGCAAAAAATATTAGCATGCGAATGCAATTAATATTGTATTAATAAAGTTTTACAGGAGCATTTGCCAAAGCCATGGGACTTTTGTATTGGTTACATGTGGAATGTGAACTTAGCATGCAATGGTAAATAGTTCTGTGGAAGTAACTCATTATCTTTCACTTAAAAGCCTGAAGTGGTGTGAGATTGAAAAGCAACAAAACTCCAAACTTTGCCTGACTGAAACTGATCCCATCTTTCTAAAAACGTTACCAAAGCTGGCAGCCCTTTGCCACAGCCCTGCTGCATGTCAGCTGAGTGCCGACGTGCGAAAGGATTTTAGTTTTCTGGTTACTTTCACCAGTAACCAAACACAGTCTTGACCCTTTTCCATACATGAAAACAGCCAACCATGAGCACAGCAATGGGAGGTCTGGCCTTTCAGGTATGTCAGCTGAAGACCACCCTACTGGAAGAGGTAACAAGAACAAAAAGCTGAGGTCAAACAAGGCAGCCCCATGTAATTAGATACTAATAGTGGATTTAGGGTGTAAAATTCACTTAAAACCATACACCAACAGACTAAACAATCCTGGTAAGAATGGCAAGTTTTGTTCTAAAAAAATGTTTTTAATACCAGAAAGCATAAATAAAACATACATAAGAACCTTGACTGACAGTCTGCACTAACCTGCAGTAACATCTGCTTCCCAATTATTTGCTAAAGCTTTGGAATAGTGTAATTATAAACCACTGAAACTCTACTGCAACTTAGTATAGCCTGCATCCAGTTCCATGAATTTAGCATTGAATTCACTTGTGCCAATAATAATTTTTAGAATTTAAATTTTGACAAGAAAATAAATTCCTGTTTTAGCAGTCAACAGCAAAACCACAAATGCAACCTAACCATATGTGGTGCTAATAGAGAGACATCCTGACGCAGAAACCCATCAGTTGCTTTTGCAGAGTATGATGTGGTCAAAGTAATGAATGCAACAAACTTAACCTCTGTTGGATGTTTCATTTTCTATTACTTTTGCTGGTTTTGCAGGATGGATGTGGTGCCTTTACAAGCCACAGACTTGGTCTGATAGAGAAGCAAGATATGTCAGGAAGAAAAAAGCATTTCTCCAGATAAAGTGACTATTTGCTAGTCATCTACTCTTACTGATTCTGGGGCCCCTGAGTCATGTTGGGAACTGGATTTTTGCAGTCTCTCCAGATTCCTCAATATTTTCATAGCTCTGACTGCTCTGCAAAGATCACATCTTGAGAAACTCTGGTTTGATAATTTTCATTTAGCCTCACTTTACAATTGGTAAGTTTAAATAGTTAAAGCAATCATATTAATTCCATCTGTTATAAATAATTTGAGTGGGATTTCTAAGCTTTTGGAAACAGTGCTGTAAGAGCTATTAAAGAATTTAGTGTATTTTTGGCACACAGTCCAAGGACAGAAGGCTTCTTTCCAGGGAGAGACAGGTAAATGCAGGGGTGTGGGAGGATGTTGAAACCTGGTAAGCAGTGACAATTCACACCCACTGAGGTTCTCTCCATTATTCTCCATTTGTGGTACCTCCTACACAACTGAAGAGACGTTTGGGAAAGACTGAATTTGTCACTTGGGACTTAGTTATGGCAGAACTGAAACCGAGGAAGTGAGACTGGTACTGATGGGAATGGCTTGTCTGCTAGCTAGTACTGTCAAACTATTTTCTGTAGCAGCTTTTCAGTATGCAGAGTAGGTATTGGCAGCTGGTACTAACCTTTTGAGCCAGCTCCTGCTGTGCACTGTCCCACTGCAGCTGCAGGTAAGGAGGCAGTAGTGCTGGGGACAATTCCAGCATCTGCCTTCCATTGATGCTGTATAATCTCTGTGCTATCTACAAGTTATTTGGCTGCAGAACTACCAAGAGTATCTTTTACCTGTACTGGTCCATTAAATGTATCTACACTTCTATGAGACACGCAAAGAATGTGAATGTAGGTGGGAAATTGGGCAGTACTGAGCATAAGGTCGAAGAGTAAAAATTTCCAGAAGCTGCTGTTCTGACAGTGATTACTTGTGGTGAATCTGTTCAGCTTGCTGCTGCTGGTACCCTTGTTCTGAGGAAGCTCTCTGTATTGAGAATTTCTCTTCTTTCAGATGTCAGTACTGAGTAATTCAGCTACAGTGACAGAACTACATTTACCTTTGGTTTCTAACCTGCTGAAAGAAAGACTGATCTTAGTGGGAAATGCAATGCTCACCTTTTTGGGTCAACGATCTTGTAGAGCTTTCCACTGTGAGGCTGTGTCATGCTTTTACTGCTTGATAATATGTAAATCTCACCTGTTGAAGAAACAAAGGTGGTAACTTAGTTCTCCTTTCCCAAGATGTCAAACACATGACTTTTGTGATTTAGCTGTACTTGTGACATTGGAAACCTTCAGAAGAAACACTCATGCAACAGTATCAGTGCTATTTGAAAGTTTAAATATGCACTTCCCCCAGATTGATGCTAACAATGTGAATGATAATTTATCAGGTTATTTTTGGTTTGTTCATTTGGTTGGTTTTTTTTTTTTTCGTATTGTCGAGAATTGGTTTTAAAAAAAAAACAAAAAAACAAAACTGGAGAGGAAGGGAGAAAAGGGGGTGTAGTCTGACCATGCAGTATCTTTGCCCCTTAATTCTGTAATGTTGGGAATAAAAGCAAGGATATCAGACATCATTTCACAGTGAGTGACAAAGTTCAAAGAATGTTTGCCCCTTCCAGCACATTTCTCTTCTTGCTTTTCCTTGCAAGGCTGAAAGCAGCGTAGAGAGCTCTGACAAAGAAAAGCTAGCCTTTAGACTTCTTCTTTCAAACAGGTACTAGAATTTTGAATAGTTCAGCAGACATTACTGACAAGGCTTATGATTTAATAACATCTGTTTACCTAATTCATCTTCACCAAATCCCAAGACGGGGCCTGAAAAGAAACCTCTGCATGAACCAGTGTTGCCAAGACAGAGGGGCTTCTCTTGCCACTGTTTGGTTGCAGGACTCTGTTGCAGTGTTAAAAAATTTCTATATTCAAAAACACATAAAGCAAATTGTTATATTACATTTTGAATAGAGAGGTTTTCACAATCTAGATAAATAAATACGTGCTGCAAGTAGCTCCATAGGTATATCTGTGAAGTTCATGCCAGTTATTTTTCAGATGCTTAAGAAGCACAGCATTTCCCTTCCTGCCATTCAAACATTGCAAAGGTGGGTTCAAATCACACTGAAGAACCATTTGTGAATACTGAGCTATTTGGCATAGGAAAACTATGCCCTTTCCTCCTAAAAGCATTTATTTTGTTCCATCAGTGATGTTCCAATAAACTCCAGAAGTTTTCAATGTCTTGCCAGTTAGACCTGTTTGGGAAACAGCTCCACAATTAACATTTATTCCCGTCATAATGGAAATTCTGCATGTTAAGTGGTGTAGAACTAAAATTTAAAGTGCTGTGTCTTTGCACTTTTTTTCCCAAGGCTCAGTTATGTCATGCATGTTGCTGTTCACTGGAATGCTGGGCTGGTTTATTTCCAAAATCTAGAATATAATCTGCATTGTCACACCACTAAACTGAGAGTGACACAAAGTACAAAGCCATTGGTGTCTCTCAATAACAGGCTCTCAATAATGAAAAGGTTCATTACTGTGAGGGTGGTGGAACACTGCAACAGGTTGCCCAGGGAGGTGGTGGAGGCCCTATCCCTGGGGCCATTCAAGGTCAGGCTTGACAGGGCTCTGAGCAACCTGATCTAGTTGACGATGTCCCCGCTGACTGCAGGGTGGTTGGCCTAGCTGACCTCTGGAGGACCCTTCCAAGCCAGTGCATTCTATGATTCTAAGTATACCTTACATACATTCTTGTTTAGGAGTTACAAGAAGCTTACCCATTGCGGTCTCCAAATACGTAGCTTCCATAGAGCCTTTCAGACTGGCAGCCTCGATAGACAAATCCACCAACCAAGGATCCACTGCTGAATGGTTTGAATTCTAAAAGTGAAGGCTCACTTTCTGAAAAAGAACTACCGTAGCATTAGATCATATGCAGTTGCAGATTTCAGTTCACATTTATCACAAGGTTATTACTTCCATAAAATAAATTAATTTCAATTAAACATTCCTCAAAATTCAAGAGGCGTTGCTGGGAATGAAACATTTAAAAGACAGAAAATGACAACAAAGGCTGTTTGTGAAGCAATCAGTTAGGGATTTAGATAGGAGAGGCTATAATTGCTTCCTTCCGTGTGCACAGGCTGGGAGAATAAAACTACAGAAGGATTAGGTCGGACTTTCATTGAAGTTGATGTGATTACTGCTATTGACTTCTACATGTCAATACAGTCTGCAGAATGGATCTCCTGAACTTCAGCAGTACAATTAAACCCCTTCACTGTAAAGTCCTTCCAGTATCTCAGAGCAGAAACTACAGTGACTTTCAGCAGAACTTGTTTTCAAAGCCTCTCAGTGGTTTGAGAAACTCTTTCAAAATCACAGTTTCAAACATGGTGTGTGTGTTACACCCCATAAACACTACTGCTGCTGGTCATAGCTTCCTATGACAATTTATTTTACACTTCTGCTGGAGTCACAGCTCCTGCACTTCACTGTTGTTCTTTTTTTACAAAACTGCAGAGTTTAGACATATCAAATAATATCTCGAAGGAAGTTTCAGTGTAAATGTTACTATTTATGCTTAGGGTAGAAGCAGGCTCAATTTAACATGCTGACTGCTTTATTTTACATTAAAGCCAGAGTCAAGAGACCTTTTTGTTTTATAGGAAGTTTTGTTTTCCAGTTGGACAGCTATCTGCAAGTCTCTGATAAAATAATTTCCTAGATTATTAGAATAAAAGCTGAAATTTTTATTGAAGCAATTGACCTACAGCCTAGTATTAATACTGGCAAGCTGTTCTGGATGAACACAATATTGCTTAGTTTACACTGCAATAAAGATGCAGTTGAAATTCCACTGGAGCAGTGGTTTACCGAATTATTCTTCTTTGGTTTGGCTTCTGTAAAATGAAGACAGAAGATACATGCAATAACTGAAGTACAACAATTGTACAATACTGTTGTGTACTCTTGTCCCAGCCAGCACAGCTGCTCTGCTTTTAAGTCTGGGTGAGAGAATGAGTGCTGAGAATAAAGCCAAAAACTGCTAGGTTCCAGGAGATAGAGCAGTTCTTGATGTCTTTACACACCCTTGGCATTTATCACCTTTTATCAGCATGAATTTACAAGCTGATAAATGGTCAACCAAGGTAGATGATACTCAGAGTAACTGTCACCTGGCTTGCCTGAACTAGCAAGTGATCTTGGAGAGTACCACAGTTAAACATTAACCTAAAATTGTGACTGACAATCCTAACAGTTCAGAGGGAACGTCAAACACTTTCAAATTTTAAGTTTCTAATTGAGTGAGATTCTGGTTTTGGACTGTAATCCAAACTATCCATTTGTTATGAAGTAGAAGCATTGTGCAGTTTTCTACATTTTTCATTTTTAGCAACATTTAAAGGGAGCTCAGTCAGTTCCCTTTTTAAATTTTTTTTTCGTGCTTTGCTGTTGCCTCTCTCCTTTTTTCCATTATGGGAAGCACAATACATGAGGTCTGTGGTAATGGGTTGGACTTGATGATCTTTGAGGTCTCTTTCAACCTTGCTTATACTGTGATACTGTGAAATTTCTGTTCTGTATCTTAAAAGATTATTTGTGAATGGCTAGGAATACTTTTCAATCACTTCCTGATGTTCCAAAATCTTTTCTTTAAGAGCCATCTTATGCAGCAACAGGGACATCTTTGAGAAACTGGTGACTGGCATATTTCTTAAATCTTATTTACATATTTTACATGAACAGGGACAAAGCTGAGTCATTTAAATTTAGTTTTCTCTTGCATCTCTTATCTGCTTGTGCCATGTTTTTTGTAAGTTCTACCTCATGTAGGTTACCTATCCTGTAAGTTACCTATCCTACCTATACAGTCTTTTTTCTATTTTCTGCTGCTTCCTGTTTCCATGGGTGTAGAAGCTGTTCCCAGTAGCTTTACCCTGGATGGAACTTACCATAGTCTTTACCCTTTATTATTTGTAAGATTCTTGCTGAAGATCTGTTCTTTGCATTTGAGTCCGAGCAAAGTATAGTTAAGTTGATGTTTACATCTGTTGGGTGTCGGTCCACAGCACATCTGCCAACCAAAAAAATGTAACAAAATCCATGAGATAGATGAATTCATAATGTATAGTTTTCCATCAATTGTGGGAAGCATCACATTTTGAAGGGTTATTATTTCTTGTGGTGCCTACTCCATTGAGAGACCCATTTCATACTGAGCCAAATTACCTGAGTAGTGCATCAAATGTGTATACAAGAGAGAACAGACCTTTCCCATTCTGTGCATCATTTTTTATACAATGTAAAGTAAAACTCTTTCTTCTTGCTGATAAAATGTTCTCTGCTCAACAGCACTTGACATGAATGGTGCTTTAACCAAACTAAATGAGTTGAGTCATATGGTGCAGAAATTTTGGACTGTTGAAAAATCCCAAGATTGACTTACTGAGGTTTTTTTTTTAACCATGACTTTAAATATCTCTTCAGTGCTACCACCCACTTCATTTGCTGAATTATGTGTTGTTTAGTTAAAGTATTGTTCTCCTCCTTGTTATTGTTTAGCTGTCACCAGATGTTCCCATTTGTTTCCCATGTGCCTTTATTTTCTCAGTCGAGATTTCCATCTCAGCTGTACTTTATCAACTGTCTGCTTTAAGTTCTCTCCTTTCATAAAGGTAATCACTTTATTATTCAGTAAACCCAAAAATCCTGTGCTTTGTTTCTCTCATTTCAGCATCTCTTCTCCTTCCCCTTTGCCATTGTATGTTTGTTTCTAAGCGTGCCATATGTGTGGAGGTAGAAGTGGAATGTTTCAAAGCTCACTTGGTGCAAGACTTTGTTACCCCAGTGTATGAGAGATTTCTGGTTGTAAGCAGCATTTCCAGCTCCAGAAGAATTCAGTTTAATTGAAGCTTACTTACCGGCCTGGATTATGGAGTCCATGCGCAAAAATCTCCGGAGGTTGGTTTGTGCTGTTGAAATGTGGATTGCTCCGCGGTATGGAGTAAGGGACGTTGCACAGGTCAGTATTGACGTCGAGGCGCAGTACAGAGCCTGTAAAATCGCTGAGAAAGTTGGAGGAGAAAATAATTTGTTTGAAGAAGATATTTTACTGGTAGATTTGAGCCAGCAAAACAAAGCACCCACCTGACTGAATAATCACATTTAGGGTGGGTTTATGGCACATGCAAGAATATTGGCAGAACCTATGAGAGATTTGCTTTGGCCATTATGTTGCCTCATTCTGTGGATGCCTCTGATCATGCTGTTGGGAAGCAACTTGATAAAAAAGAGCAACTTTCCACAACCTTGCTTATTTTTGTGGCTTCAAACGTAAGGCTATTAGCTCTTGTATTCTGCATCTCCTCTAGAGTAATTATGGATAGAATCACTACGTAGTTACATACTGCTTTTTGCTAACACTTTGAATCCTATTCTTGAATTGAATGATTTCTAGTTAGTACAGTAAAAAAAAAAAAAGATATATTAATAATTAAAAAAAAGAAGTTATTCTATTGCTTGTATGGTGATGTTGGTATTTTGTTGTGAAGATTCATATCTTTCTTGTTACGTTAAAGAGGACGGAGTAAAATATTCTCCTTGGTAAAATATTTTCCTTACTTTAATGGTTGCAATGGAGGAAGGGAGAACAGGAACTTAAAAGGAGCAGAAAAGCATAAAAACTCTTTTTCAGAAATCTGAAAAGATGTGATACTTAATTGATTTTGCCTTTCTTCACAGTGAATCTTTTTCACTTTTTACATTCATTTAAATTCAAGTATGAAAATTGCTCTCTGATCTTGGTTGTAAGGATATCCTCACTGCAAAGGGCAGAAGCACCTGCTGCAGTTCTGCTGAGCCAAAGAGTCTCCTTTTAGGTCTATAGGGGCTCAGCACCACATTTTCTCTAAACTAAGGCAAATGCTGCAACTCTAACAGAGGGAAAAAGCAGGGTGAGAAAACTGTATAGGTAGAACCCAAGCTGGATTGCTTCCTAAATGATATAGTGTTCTTATTGACAGCAATGTCTTTGCAGACACTTTTTTTGGAATGTTTGCTCAGTAAATTTGTTGTTCATAGAATAAGTTTGGAAAAAAGAGGCTTAACCTGCACTTAAATGCAATTATATCTGCTGATGAGGGCTCCACTATTTAATTGGCTTGATAGCACACAACTACGAGAAGACATTTAAACAGTAAGACTCAGGGACTGAAAATAGTAGGATTATGTAGTAGGGGAAGGGGCAGTAAGATTTGTCCTGACAAAGTGCTGATCACCTTTGATTCTATCCCAAATACTGTGCAAAACCAGAAGGCAGTAATAGAACTCTCTCCATGGGTAGTTTTTGTACCTTAAACCATCCATCTCCTCCATATCATCTAAAGTGATCATGCCATCTCCCAGGAAAATGTATAGGAAGCCATCTGGGCCAAACAGAAGCTGTCCTCCTAGGTGCTTTCGATGTAGTTCTGCTACTTCTAAAAATGCTCTTGCCGTTCTCATATCAACTTGGTGTGGATTTTTCCTGCAATATAAAAGGTATGAACAGTTTTCACAGTTCACTATCGTGGCTCTTCTTTCAAAAAAACCTTCAGTCATTCAGGTTATACTTTAAGATGTGAATGTTGTAACTCGGTGCAAAAACGTCAAACAATTACTTCTGAGAAATTTCAATTTTCTAGCAGTTGCAAAAAATATTTTGCTGCCTATACACAAGAAGGAGAAAATAACTATAACTAAAAAATGACAGAATCACTTAAAAAAAAAATCTTAAAAAACTAAACCAGTGTACTCACTGGTGTTCCAAAACTACTCTATGAAAGAAAACCAGCAATCATTTTTTCTCCAAGTGTACACATTGGAAATCTGATAGTTTAGAAATGGGAAACAGTAAAACAACAAACTTGTTGAGAAATACAGAACTGGTGAATTTGAGACTTCTACTGATACCTGGATACTGTGTACTCTACGACCCTAAGGATGTGGTCATGAGGTCCAATAGCCCACCGTTCTTGGTTGGTGGTATAAGACACATAGAGCTTTCCATTTTTCTTGTAATTGGGATGGAATGCAAGGCTTAACAGTCCTCTTTCATCTCCTCCCTGCAGTCAAATGAAAAACACAAAGAATTGTGAAGTTAATTATGTTCTTTATTGTGTTTCAGCTGGAACCCAAAAAAAAAAAAAAAAAAAAGTTTCTTTCTTGTGGATAATCTTTGCCCAAACTCTTTTATTTCTTTCCTGACTACTGCACAAAAAGGATTATAAAACATTTCACTTTGGGGAAGTCTTTAAGAGTTAGAACAAGACAATTGTCTATGTAGTTATCTATGTACAAGTCTATTACACCACTTTTGCAGAGTGATTTGTGCCTGTAATCTTTGGGAAGCCATGAAGACAAGTTTAAGTGCTGTAAAGGATTCTTTGCTGGGTTACTAGGATGCTTGTAATTCATAGAAGGCAAATAAAAAGGTCTATAATCAGCAGTCACTTCTAATCCAAGTATCCAAAACCTAAAACACAGTGCTGGCTGCCAACTCCCACTGTCTTGGCAATATGTTTAGAAAACAGTTAAATTGCTTGTGTAATATGTAAACCTTTGTTTTACCCTGGAGGCAGCAACATCAGTTGTCACAACTATGGTGGTCTGTTCATCATACTGAGTATACTGTAGGTAATAAGCAGCCTTCCTCTCTATGCAGGGAAACCATAGTTTTGCATGTGGGCTTTTAAGGGGAAGGTTTTTAACACAAAAATAGAAAAATCTCCATGCAGCTTTCTTTTCTTACTATGTTTGCCACAAAGATTAGTGCAGTTATAGGTTAAGCAGCAAATCCATGGAAAGCACTGTGACAATGCAAATATCCTGTGTGCCTCAATGGAAGGCAATTTTCTCCTTGGCTTCTAAGTGTGTGTAATGTTGCTAACCCTCAAATTGTGTTTGTATACATGAAGAACAAAACTTAGATTCATTGTTTGCTCTTGAGGTAGTACAGGAGAGAGAAGCTGAGGCTCAGACATAAACAGGGGACAAAATGAGCAATTCAAATGCAACTCGTCTGGGTGATTATTCAGAAGCCAATAGCTGGTTTGGGGTCTAACTCAGGGCTTGCCAGCCTTTCAAAGTGTCGTAGATTCAATTGCTGCAGCTCTGCACCCTTAAGGAGACAATGTTGTGCAACTCCAACCACACCCATGATAACCAATTATGAAATTTGAAATTATAAGAGAGAATGAAGCTTTTAAAATGCATTTGCAATTCTGAGTGATGGATGGGCCTGTCTTCCTCTTGAAAAACTTCCCACAAAAGGCCTAATTGGAAAAGTGCACAGCTTTAATTTACTTTAATTCAACATGATTGCCATACTTCCTTTTTAATCACAACCACCAAAGAGAAACCTGAGTCAGAAGTGGAGATGTAAATAGGTCAAGAGATTTCCATACAAAGAGATTTGTACAGTGAAATTTGGATCCTGCTAATTTAGAGGCAGCCAAAGTAGCTGGTTTTGCTAGGGAAGCTGAGTTTCAGAGGGTTATCAGAGCGCTTCGCTTTGAAAGTCTAGTCAGAGCTGCCAAATCAGTTGCAGTCCCCGTCGATGAAGGGACTGGTAATCTAGCTCCTTCTCCTCTAGCAGCCAAAAACAATTCTGCAGCTGAGTCTGAGCTGGCTGTAGATATTATTGTATGAGTTTCTAAGAGTTTTGACCAAGTCACTCTGATAAAGTCAGAAGCAAAGGGAGGCAAATTGGTTGCTTTGGGAACAGTAAGGCATATTCCAAAGATTCCTGATGAATGATTCTATCTGTTGTGCCCAGACAAAGACAGTCCTTCTTCTTCTTCTGAGAGATGAGTTCAACTCATTTAAGTGCCCAGGAATGTCAATGAGTCACCCCTGGCCTGCCATTCAAGGTGAGTTATTGAAAGTCTTAGTAAGAAAAGACCTTTCTGTTACTAAGCTGGTATTTTATTTAGCACTTGATGTCATAGGATTAGTCTCAGCGTGAAAGTGAAGTTGTTGAAAG
Organism: Ramphastos sulfuratus; assembly: GCA_013399055.1. Classification (NCBI taxonomy): domain Eukaryota; kingdom Metazoa; phylum Chordata; class Aves; order Piciformes; family Ramphastidae; genus Ramphastos; species Ramphastos sulfuratus. Next base: position 319,998 of record WBNM01031714.1, on the reverse strand, counting down.
CATAAACAGGTGAAAATTAAATTAAGAGCTTTTAATGAAGTACACATGAAACAGGAATTTGATGAGTGAAACACGGGACCTGCAAGGTAGCAAGCATGGCAAGTTGTGTGCACAGGATCAGGCCAGAACTTTTACTGATTTCTGTCTTGGATGATGCTGTTAGACTGCAATGCATTGCTTTGTTTATAGAATGTATCTATTGCTTCCTGAAAAGTCACACAGCTTGCTGTTTTTCCAAGCAAGCCAGGCACACTGTGTTCTAAGCAGTCTATTTATTCATGTGTTCAATAAAAACTTTGGATGTATCCCTCTAAGATATCTGAAATCAGTGCAGCATCAAGCCATTAGCTGGCTTATGGTCAACTAGCAATCCAGCTGAGTTTTTTCCATACTTATTTCTTCTGGGTTTGGAAAACAATTGTTCATGTGAACTTTCAGCTTTATCACTAACTGGCAGGCCTGCTCTTTCCAATTAAATCACTGCCACATCTTCCATAGCTTTTGAAACTCTGTGGATGGTGCCAGAAAGTATCTAGTTTTCTGTAGTGTTATGTCTCATACGTTGTGGGGTAAACTGAGAGGTATCCAGCAAAATCCCTTATGAGCTGTCATTTTGGTACTGTCAAACTCACTAATTATGGACCAAATTTCAAAATTTCAGATTTCCCCTACAGAATAATCCTCACTTTTATTTTTTATCAATGGACTTTCAATGTCTACTGTGAAACCAGCTTCCCAGGCTTCATGGTCTCGTCCTGTAGATATCATGTATCAAATATCTCTATATTTTTCTTGGCAGCTTAATAACTTATTGAGGCCTTTTAAAGTCTGCCTTTAGATGAAATCAGCAGCAACAAACAGCAGATGACATAGGAGCTTGTGTGAGACTCTGCACTACACTATTTGATGAAATAACCATTAACGTTTGTCAGGCGTATAAGGAAGGGCAAGAAGAATGAGACAAATCTTTGTATTCCATTGGGATGTCTGTTGAAAACAAAAAAATGATGGTTGGCTGAAATGAGTATTAATTACCTAAACACACTGTGGACTGGAGCCCATTTAAATCCCTACTGTGACTAAACTTGGAAGCTCACACTTCCCATGTCTGCCCGTGCAGCTCTTCAGTGTGAACACTCCTGTCTTCTCCTCACAGTAACTGCACATTTTGCACCCATACTACACTTGTCTCAAAACCAGTTTTCCATGGGCCAGATGACAAGCTTCAGCTAAGGAGTTCTCTGAAAAGAAAAACATGCTTCTGAAACCCAGTTTGGTCTCATGTAGGACCACAAGCATGAAAATAATTTAATCAGAACTGCATTACCCTAAGTCAGTGCAAAGCCAAGCAAAGATTAATTGTATGCATTAAAGTGTTTCTTTACTTTTAATTTTCAAATGGTACCTATGGTTAGGTACATTGTATGCATTAAACTTAATGTGTTTCTTTACTTTTCAATTTTAAATGGTTGGTTAGGTACATTATGTCAGCTCTGAAAGTATATTACACCAGTAAGTGTTCTCAACTGAAGTATGTTTTTAATCTTAATTTTGGCATTGTGTTTTTTTTGCCATAATACATTTACACTTGTAAAACTCTGAAGCAACTGTACACCACCATCCACTTTGTATTTGGATTAACACTAAGAGGGGAGTAATCACTTCATTGGAATATTGGATTTTTATAGAAAGCTGTTTTTTTCATATAAGCACTCCTTAGTGGGCTCTACTCCAGTCTGTGTGCTCCCAAATGTACTCTGGTGTATCTCTGGTATTATATACAGAAGTATGATTACATTATTAAGCTATTATACTTTTTCTGTAACAGAGAAACTTTTGCTGCAGTAATTTTTGAGACCTGCTGCCATTGCATTACATCACTGTATGTATTATTTCCTATAGTAAATACAGAGAAATACATGGGAAATGCCTTAACTGGTATTGTTAGCATTTCAAATAGATCATATTGCAAGCATGACCCTTAATTACATAACCTTAATTAATTTTAGTAAGCAAAACCAGACATGACCATTTATTTCCATTACTCTGTGTGGCTTAATAGTAAACAATATAGGCAGCAGATTAGGAGTTTGCCTTTAAAACTGATTTCACATTTCACTCACTTTTATAAAATAGTGGTATTTATACTTAACAGCTTTTTTGCCTGGACAGTCCCATGCTCATGTTGGAAATGAGTAGCAACCTTTTTTAAAAGGTGAAAATACATCAATGGTCATTTCTGACCTAAAGGAGTGAGTCCACTGTAATGTCTATCACTTGTTTTCAGCTGTTATGATAGATCAAATGCTGGCTAACATGCTGAGTTAGTTTGATCAGCCTTATTTTAGCTTATTTCCTATGTAATACCAGAACTAATATGTGGCACTGTGTGTTTGATCTTAAGGAGTTCTATTCTTAATATACATAGGAGGAAGGGGTCATGGAACATCTAAAGTCTCTTATCAGGCAGTACCATATGAGCTCTCTAGAAAGGGGTTTATAATTAGGAGATCCCAAAAGAATCTCTGTTTGTTTGAACCTTCCTTTGCTGGATCTTGCTGTAGAGCTGAAGATCAATGTCAGGTATTTTGCTCAGCAGGAAGTATTTGCTTAATCAACGTATTTTGGGAATTTGGCCCCAGCACAGGATAGAAACCTGACTATAGCAGAAGTAGAAGCCAGCAAAAGGTCTGCTGCAAGGGCACACCTTGCCTTTCAAAGCTGCAGGAACTATTCTGAGAAATGTAAGGGGGAGGTGCCTCTGGCAGGTGAAAGGGGACAGCAAATACAGAATGAGAAAACCAGAACTTAATTGGGCTGTAGGTATGCTACAGGAACAGAGCTCTGACAGACCTCTTGGGTGTTGAGAACTGAAGTGCTTTGCTATCTGAACAGCTGTGGGGCCTGAGGCCTCTGGCAAGGGAAGAGTTTGTAACATAAGACATTTACCTTAGGGAAAAATAATTACACTGATGTCATGGCTCAGTATAGTATACATACTAAACCCTATCTCCAAAGATTTTCCTTTTTCCTGTTGTGCCGCAAAGCTTCACGACTTTTCTTTTTCTAATTTATAAAAGGTTTTGCAATTATCTGAGGATTTGATTACAAACATTTTCAGTGTTTTAAACTGTTTTTAACAAGTGCACTGTTTGAATACTTGACTTAAAAATAACTTTAGATACAGGACTTCGTTACAATTAAATGTATAGAGGAAAAACACTTACAGGGCCATACTCTTACTTGGAATGTAGGCATAAATCCTGCTGTGGTTAGAGGTGGGCTTAGTTCAGTTTGGTGCAGGCAGGACTGGTGGCCGAAGGGCACCCATCCTAAGGTTGTCTGCTCTGATGTTTGCAGTGACATTGAAATGCTCAGGGTTTTTTACAGGACAACTGCATCCACAACAAAGTAATGACATCCCACTCCTTTAGTGCCCAGTGGCTTTAGTGCCCAGAGCTCTCAAACCTACCTAACAGTAGTTTAAAGGTGATTCCCAAGACCAGTTGTCCATGGATTTTGAATGGGGATTCTCTGCACTTGGGTTAAAGTCAGTGCAGCTATTCACAGGAATTACACACACAGTTATTATGCAGTGTAGTTTTCCAGCAAAAGAGCTGTGGAGTGGTCAGAACTTAAATAGAAATAAATGAAAATGGTTTGAGATCTAGAGATAGCACTGAGCTTTAAACCTAGTTCTTTTTAAATTCTTACTTCTGGTGCAGCAAAGGCAGAATTTTGACATGGCTTTGTGTTTTCTTTTCCTTACCTGCATAGTCCTTTGAAGATACCAGTCACTAAATGCAGGACTTTTCACTTCTAGTCCTAGTCCTCTGTACTTATTTTTTTTAATTCCTCAACTCCAGATTTTGCTGTTCTGCTGGGCAAGTCTTTAGTTTAATCCAAATGACAATCCTCGTCCCCTGATAACACAACTCTTCCTCCCAGTCTTCCTAAAGAAAGTACATGAAACTTATAAATGCAGATACCAACCAAACACAAACCCACAGCTTGCCTCCTTCACACTCTTCTAATAAGACATGAATCCTGCTTTGACAACTCTCCCAATTATTGGTTAGGAGCAGCTAAAATCTCTGAGACTGCCAAGAGCCAGCCAATAATTGAGAGGTTTTGGGCAGAGTGACATATAACTGTGAGTGTGCTTGCAAGGAGGTGGCCATGAGCCCATGTGAGGTCTGCATCTGGACTGAGAAACTTTATGTACTGCACTACTTCAGGAGAATTGGAATAACAGAAGACAGTGGAAATCAGTCCCGGAAGAGGGAGATTCAAATAAAGACCAGATGATTATTGCATTCAGTAAAGCTGGCTCAAGAAGGTGTGAATTACACACTTTCCTGCACCACAGAGGCCTCTTGAGCTGTAAGCAGCATTGATCCTCTGGGAACACAGGTGGTGATTCCACCTCTGTCCCCAGCTGGATTTATTTTCAAGGAAGCTTTACATTCCACCAGCAATTCAGTGAGTGGTTCACCAGCGGAGGCCACTAAGGGAAGGTAAAAACATAAGCATGCTCCTTCTTATTTTCCTGGCATGCCTCCACTTTATTCGGCCTATCTGCTCTCCTCTACTTTTCCTCTTCAGCATTCTTGCACTATACACTGTCTTCTCCTGACAGCTTTTCAGCTGCACTGGTGTGAGGTCTATTGTGTTGTAAAATTAGCCTTCTAGGAAAGCAAGAAAGCTTCCTCCAAGTGAACAAGCATGCAGTAAGTGTTGGGAAATTTACTGACCATAAAAGTCCTTCATTAATAGGGAGAATGGGCTTGACGACTTTTGTGTTTTCTCTCCTTCTTGCTGTTGCTTTTAAGCTTTACACACCTTTCCATGCCACTTCTGGGATAAAGGCAATTTTTACAACCCTCTTTCAGTGGGCAGTCCAATAAAATTGCCTCAGACGAGACCCCAAAGAGAACAGGCTGCGTTACCTTAACATTCACAGGTACACGACCTGATGACAAGAGACTAATTACCTATTTTCCATTCATCACAGCAGTGACTTTACCTCTTCCAATCAAGGATGATTTTTAACTTAGACCCTATTTTAGACCTATCTGACATTACTTTTCTGTAAACACAAACAACACAAATAAATCTTACTAGTGATTTACTGTCCTATCAATGCTCTAATTTGACTGTGGCCCTCTTAGATGTAGGCTCTGGTTTTATCATGCTCTCATTCTTTATGTATATGCAACTTATCTTTATTTTACAGTAGCATGTTTCATACCATTTTTCCTTCTGGTTAAGATACAGATATAATGGCAGAGAGGCATTAAAAGGGATTAAGAATTATAATTCAATATATAAATTACTTTTGTATGTCATGACATTTCAGCCAATTGCTTTGGTCACTGCTACAGACGAAAATATGCTATGGAAAAGTAAAAACCTCATTGGGATCCTGAATTAAGATTTTTCATAAATATCCACCAAAAAATGTCACTTACTTGAAATTTTTTTTTTTTCTTTTGTGCTGAGGGAGGGGAGGAAAAAAAAAAAGGCTGTTTAGTGACACATTGCAAATTTGACAGTGCTTATGTAAAATGAACCAACCTACAACAAATACTATACTCTGATAATTGAAAACAAATTCATGCTGTTTTACCGTGACCACTTTATATGGAAATTTAGGGATATAATTCAGAACAGAATAACAGTAATTATCATACTCTCTCCATTAAATTAAAACCAGAAATGTTGATCTGTCTAATTGTAGGCATTAGAAGAATAACTGGTTTCAAAAAAGAGAGATGCTCATGGAAGGATGCCCTGGTGACATTACTCTGCCATACAAACAACTCTGCCTTTCTCCTTTGGCTTTCAGTAGTGAGCTGCTGTCTCTTATAGCACAAACCTACTTTTTCTGCTTGTAAAGGGAATGTTTCATTCACATAAGCCATGTATGGGACAGGGGCAGAAACAGCAAACTGCATACTGTGTATGTGCATCATGTTTGTACACCTGGGTCAGAAATATATTTAAGCACCTCACCCTCATGCTTCTGAGAAATCAGTGAATGGGAGCTAGGAAGCAGGAAGCACTTGAATTCTCTGATCCTGGCCAAGGGTCTTCCCAACTGGGTACTTTGCCAGTCCTATCAGCCTGAGAGTTCTTCAGGAACTGTGGAGCCCAGGGGAGAAAGCTGACATGCAACTTATCTGACTGCTGCAGTTATTAAACAACAGCTTGGATTTCAAATACTGGCTCCAGAAATCAAATAATTTCATTTTTTTTAAAGTAAGTCTTTAAAAATATATGTCATTTGCCAGCTGCCTGAAAACAAGGAGTAAATAAACCCAGAGAAAACCAGATCTTTCCACTGACATTTTGTGAAGCTAAAATAATCAGGCATTTTTGTGGACCACTCATATAGCTCTTGCCTGTACCTCTCAGCTAAACCAGTGCAAAAATACTAATAATTTGAAGAGAGACACGAGCATTTTTATGACATGTTCCAAGCGGAAAAAGCAGGGTGGTGGAGGATATACGGTTTGCGCTTCATGACTAGAATCTGTATATAAGAGGAGAATGATGGCAATCCGCAGCCGTGTTGACAATTCAGACATACAGGAAATACCCTTGTAGGAAACTAATACCAGCTGGGTTTGGCCCAAGATGTGTGAGTGAGAAATATGTTTCTTGTTGAGAACGCAAAGATAGTTTTGGACATTGGCAAGAAGGAATGCAGAGTTATAAAAGTGACACAGGGCGAGGCACTGCATCCATATGCAATAATTAGAGGATGTTTGTGTGCGTCAATAGCTGATGCAGACTTACAACTTCACAATTCGTTTGTCCCGGGACTACCAGTAAATCATGATGAAAAAAGTTTACAGTGCCAATGGCCAGGATCTTTCTGAATGAGGACAGTATTTGAAAACGCTGTCTTGTCTAAGCTACCACATTCCCTGGTAGAGAGGGAAGTTTGCATACTTGGGGGAAAAATTAGCAAAAGAGTTGTAAAACTGGGAATTTGTATTATTCCTCTGACTTGTTTTCAGTTTAGAAATTAGTTTTAGGTAAAAGAATGTCAATACTGAGATGCCATATTTCATTTGGCCCTTCCTGAGATGCTTTAAGTCCACACTTGGTGAGAGTATGTTTTCAGAATCTCAGAATATTCTCACCCCTCTCTGTCCTGTTCTTGCATTAACTGTCTGAGATTTTAGTGTCTGTTCTTGGCACGGGAAGGCTCTCTGGTTTCTAACGAAGCCATTGCCAGCATTCTGAGGTTCCCAAGACTCGCTGCCTGCGGGGTGGATTTTTGCCCCTCCCTTGACACCCTCATCTACTTGTGAAAGCCCCAGCAGTGCTGATTTTTCTGTTATTTGTGAGGCTAATGAATGCCTTGCATGGACAGGAAAAAGTTCCAGGCTCTCTTTTTGGTGCATATTTGACTTCTCCAGACTAGACCCTAGTATTGTTGTCCCTTCTCTAGGTTCAGACTCTACATTCTCTTTTTAAAGAAAATTATTGAGAGGATAAAAGGTTTGCTCACCCTTCATGCCTGTCAAGATCCTGAATTAAGCCTGGTCCAGGTTCAAAGACACCCTTTATACAAATTACCTGTTCCTCAGCTGAGCAGTGCTTATACAATGGCAGTAAACTGTTACTGTATCTTGGGCTTCTTCTGCTTCTCAGCAAAAGAACCTGAACAGAATTATTCTTACTACTGCTCAGCACTCTGGAGACATTTAACATATCACAGTATCACCAAGGTTGGAAGAGACCTCAAAGATCATCAAGTCCAACCCGTTACCACAGACCTCAAGACTAGAGTATGGAGTGTATATGGAGTGGTTTAGTGCTTACCCAGAATGCATAATGCAAAAAAAAAGGATGGAAAATTAAAGTGGCTATTTTGATTCTTTTATTTTTCATTCTTTTTTCTTAGCACACATTGAACCTGCATAGCACCTGAAATCTTTGGACAGGGTGATCAAAGCCTATCAAACCAAAAGTTGTTCACACACCAATGGCACACCATGGCATGTCTCTGATGCATAGATTACATTCAAGTCAACATGAGCTGGCTGAAGAGGCAGGCAGGATAGAGGTGTGAGCAGCAGCCCATTACAGACTCCACTGCAGCTCCACGTTTGAGCAGACCATCAGGGCTGAGTTCTGTGCTCACTAGCTGATAGACTAGTAAGTGACTTGATGGTAAGCCCATTCTTTGTCCTCTGGAAATGACTTATCAGTACCTCTGTCAGCTGCCTTCTAGAACTGTTTTACACTAGTGCATCCCCTGCTAGGCTGTACACACAAAGCATTACTTTCATTTACACCCACTGTGGGACATGCACATCTGCCTTTCAGGTGAGAATTTATGGCTGAGCAAGGCTTGAATTTTCCAAGCTGTTTATGTGTTCTGCACATACTCGCTACATACACCTAGAAACATGCATCCAGCATTTAGGTGACCACACATTTCTTTGTCCCTGCAGTTTAAACTCCCACCAAATACAATTCTTTTCTGTAGTCCCAAAAGTGGGACACAAGTGGATATAAACAGTGCACACATGCTTGATTTGCATATCCTGCAAGAGATGGTGTTTGAAGGACCTAGAGGAATTTGGTGTATAGAATAGGAGAAGTTAATATTGTTCTGCCTACAGTATTTGGTTCCAATGTTGGGGGGAAAAAGGATTTTGAAAGATGTGTATTTCACGGATGTGCCTGTGTTTTTTAAAGCACTCATTAAATTATGGTTATCCCACGGATTTTAAATATTGACATTTCTGAGTGGGGTTTCATTTTTATTCTGCCAAGTGCTGTAAATTCCTGTTTTGGATCCTGAGGATTTTGGTGGAGGTGGAAAACCACTAATAATTTCTTCTTGTTCACACAACTTATATTGACTTGCATGTTTTGACTTGAAGCAGACCCTTTCTGTTGATGCTGATAACACTGTTCTGAGTATAAACCAAAGTATTTTGGAGTAGGAAAAAGTAAAATTTCCTCTAAGTAATGGCAATGATAATTACCATAGCATTACTATAAAATTTTGTTTCACAAGGTGCTGCTTCAGCAAGTATTTAGGCACATGCCCAAACTCCACTGATTTTTTTTTTCCCTAGTGCAAACCAAGGTACCATGAGGCTGCTGATTCTCTCCACTCCAGAGTTTACATGGCATTTGGTGTCTGCAGGGGAGATCTGATATGATGGTGGTGAGGGAATTTATCAATCAAAAGTGCTTCTGATTGAGGGGGGGAAATTGGAGACTTTTCTCTTGATGAATCTGACCCTGAGGTTTCATAAAGATTTTTTTATGGTCTGTAGCTAACGTGGTGGTTATGCAGCTAAAGGCATTATCTTCACATCATTATAACGAAACATAACACTGCTATCCTTGACATTATTAGCCAGGCTTTGGTAGTATCTGATGTTATATATTTCCTAATATAAATCTAAATAAGAACTTACATTGACCTGCATTAGACCAAACATTAAACAATTTACCAAGATTATGACTTTGAAAGGGAGCTTAAAAAAAGAAAAAAGAAAAAAAAGTCTTTTAGACCACCAAGAAACAACCATAAATTTAAGGAAATATGAGGTTTCCACCATGTGACTTCCCCTGCAGAGTTATGCAACAGACTGCTGTTACTTAAAGGTCATACATAAAAAATTTATGGTACATTTTTAAAGAGATTTATAGTGTTTCTATTTATACAACTTATATGTCAACAATTTAAAGGTATAGTATACTGAAATAACAAATTAAAGTCTAATCTCTTTGAATCCTTGATAAAATAGAATGCTTGAATATAAGTCATCTATAAAAGGGGTTTAATAAATGTATCTGTAGTAATGGATGTGGTATGTGTGATGTAATGATTAGCCGTTTATTATCTATTACAGATCATTTGTTCATTTTTCAGCTTGAAAGTCATTTGCAAATGGGGTTGATTAGGGAAGCATTCTTTGTCACACAGGCCCATTACATGGTGGTGTAACTCAAGAGCTCTGCAAATCAGTCTCAGAAGCAACTTTCTTTCCATGTTGAGATGAATGATGCTGTTGATACTATCTAGACCTCTTCTCTCAGGAAAATCTTTGGGCTCAAATACATATCATTTATCCAAGATGTTGTTGCATTCCCTGGGAGTAAAAGTTTGCAGCACTGTATGAAGGTACCACTCCTTATTTATTTTCTGAACTTTATCTGTGTGGCACTGAAGCTAAGTGGGAGAACATCCTGGTTTTGCTGGGACAGAATCCTAGACCAGCCATGGTCTGCAGGCTGTTAACAGCTCTGAGTCAGCCAGGACAGCTGACCTGAGTTGGCTACAGGTGTGTCCCAGGCCATAAGCATCACTCAGTATAAGGGGAAAATTTCACTGAGCAGAGTGTGGTCTTCTGCTTGGTGTTCCTGCTCTTGAGGACTGCCCCCCTGGATGTTGGGACTGCTGCACTTTTGCTGGGCTGAGTATAACTTTTTGTATTTCTGTTGGTATCAGTTTTGTTGTTTCATTAAATCCATTTTCATTTCAGCTTAGGGATATTCCTTCCTTTTCCTTATCTTCCTTCTCTGCTGAGGAGGGGTCACTGAGTAATAGAGCAACTACTGGAATGTAGCCCCAAATATGGGCTAAGCATGGACAGAGCAGTTACTCAGCCTTAGCTGAGACAAGGGAAGGACAATGTCTGATAGGGTAATCCCTCAAATCACTAGAGCAGCTTTCCAGTAGGGTTTGAACTTGGCCATAGAAGTCACATTTTCAACCTTGCCTTTGCACACTTCACCCACACTCATGTGGGTGTTGAGACCACAGCTGCATTGTTTTGTGTCAGGAGCAGCAGGTCTGCTGTGATTACTGATGCTAAATCCATCCATTATTAAAATAATACCTAATTATGAAGGTTCCATTAGGACAAAGCACTTAAGTGCTCTAATGTGCGTAAGCACTTTGACACCATAAATATTTAATTTCTTATTAAAACAACTCTTTACAGATAAGTAAAGGTCCTTGTAGAGGAAACACCTTTGAAAATCATAATGATTATTAAGGCTGGAAAAGACCTCTAAGATCATCAAGTCCAGCTGTAACCCAACACCATATGTTTAATTGTAAACAGATAACTTCATTGCCACTGAGGTAAAATATAACACACTGCTGACTGGCACAATAGCATCTGGAGAAAGATACTGATGTGATCATGTAAATTTGCCTCTACCTGGTATTGTGGCCTCAGTAAAGAATCTAAGAATGCAGTCTGGTGGTGGTAAGATCCTAAAGATAGTGAGGGGAATTGTGTCCAAGAGACAGAGCCTTTGGGTTGCTGTGCCACCCACCAGGTTTTAGTTATGGAGTCTCTGTGAAACTCGAATTGTACCTAGTCCCTTGATGACTCTCACAGTGTTCCTGTAGGGATGCCCATTGTCTAGGCTTGAAAAATGCTTCTTGCCTTGCTGTGGAAGATAACTGTTCTGTGGGTCTTCTTGGCTACTGCTGTCTTCAGAACATACAATGCCTAAGTAGCCTTCCGAGCTGGAGCTGCTATAATGCTTTTTGGTAAGAGGCTCTCAGCAATAGGCCTTTGCAAAAACTACTTGTGCCGTACCCTGGGTTTTCTTTTTGCTGTAAACTGGAGTCGTGCTGGGTCTGTGGATTTTGGATGTTTGTAAAGTTGTGGCACCCTGTGATTTGACTTTGCTGACTGGAGAAACATATTGCTGTTCCTAAGCTGGTCATCACCCCTTCACCAGCATAATTCATCTCCATAGTAAGAAATTGTTGTAAAGAACTCTGGCTACAACTGTTCCAGCAGAGTTTATAGGTTCATATGCCAACCTAAGCAGCAATTAATTTAAAAGAAGATGTGATCATTTCCTATCTTTTATGAGTGTTGAATAAAACTTTCATTTTTTCCCCTTTCAGATACAAAATAGTTGACATGTCAAATGACTAGAATAAGACCTGATAGTATCTATGGCATTTAAAAATATTCATACCTTTGACAAAGGAGAAAATCACAAAGTGTTAGCAAAGAATAACAGGTACAGCACTTTAAAAGCTGTTTTTCTTTATAACCGTAAGTCTAGAGTTTCAGAGAGAAAACACTAATAAAAATTAGTCAGTCATCACTATGATGTCATTCTCATAATTTCCCTTGAAGTAAACTAGCAAGTACAAATAATATTTGTAATGTCTGACATCATCTATGTAGCTTTCCATTGCTCAGACTTTGGGTTAAATTTAGTGATGTTTCCCATTTGTTAGAGAGAACACCTTCTGGGTGGAATGGATTCCATTAAGGAAATCTCTCTGAAGTTAAGCCAGCTTTGTAACTTGTTTGAAACAAACCAAAACACAACACACACGTCCCTAAACAGCCCAGGAATGATAGGAGTACAGCAGCAGCAAATTGTCAAAAATTGGATCATCTGTAAGAAGCAAAGTTTCAGCCCCGAGTCTGAGTGCTTACATGAAGAAAGGAAGCATGCTTGTCAGTGATGGGTTCTTTGAAAAGGAGTAAGCATCATCACGATTGTTTCTCTCAGGTCACTGCATTCCCTTCCAGGTGATACACGCCCACTTATCACTGTCTGACCTGCAAAGGCTCCTTAACATCACTCAGACCCTAACACAGTATTTCAGAATAGCCATGGCCTTTTCGTGGGTCCTGTTTTGAGATGCTGAGGACATTTCTAGTGGTGACTCCATGTTTCAAGGTTTAGCTCAAACCAGCTACAAAGTCTATAGGAATCACAGGAAGAGGGATGAGTATTTCCTCCAGTTCAGTCTCAGACTGACCATGAGCACAAACTCACATTCGAACATCTTAGTCCTGTACTTAAATCAGTTAGAATACTGGCTGCTAGTTAATAGTTTATGCCTATGGAATGGCCACCCACTGCCTTTCACCTTCCTTTCTCTCACAATTCCAGAGTTTTCCACAACTTTCACAACGGTAACTTCCTTTCATCATCGCTTTCCCTTAGTGGCAGGAGACATGGCAGGTCCACGAGGTTATCGCAGTTCTGTGCAGTAACAGTCACTAACAACACACAGAACATCAGCAAGCTGTATGCCACATGAGACAAGTCTTGTTCCACTCGTGCAAGACACAGTCCTGCTTTCTCTGCCTCTTGCCCACTGTGTGCTTTCCCAGATGTGAGCCAGTGATGTCTGAGCCATCTCTCCACTCCTAGAAAGGGGCAGAGGAGTAGCAGGGATGGTGGTGAGACATGATCCTCATTGCCTTCTCCAAGCCATCTGTGCTGTTCTGCTCTACAGCTTGACTGGTTCATCAGCATCATTTTCCATAACATACTTTAGATCTAGACAAATATGTGCTGATTAATTTTTAGTGAAATTATCAACCACAATCTTTCATTTTCCCTGCTTATTGCAAGGGTGTGTGTGTGTGTGTGTGTGTTGGACTGGATGACCTTTAAAGTGCATTCTGTGATTTCTAGTAATCTTTCCAAGGTAGACAGTACATAGATGCCTGATAACTTTTTCAGCTAATATATTGCATTATTTATAAACTGGAAATTGAAGTAAATGCTATTAAATATTCCTGATTTTGTTGTTGTTGAAAGACTTGGGCATCTGTTTTAAATAGTGTCATTATTTCCACATGGTGACTTCTGCATTTAAATGGGCATCAGCTAAATGTGAGAGTTGTTGCTCAAATTCAAAGTAGAAAAAATGACTGGAGTTGCCAGAATGTTGTGATACACTGATGCATTATTCCTTGCTAAAGGGCAGATTTTTCTACTAGCCTCACTCCTAAGGAAAGGAATAAGGAATTCACCCATTTACAATCTATTTCCTGAAAGGAAAATAGCTAACATAAACATAATTTCTTCTTTAGAAATATGAGGTATGTAATAATTAGTAGAGTCTTACCGAGCTATGAAAACCATATTCCCTGAGGAGAGAAAGTACAATAACTACTGCAAAAAGCCACAGGATATACACAATTTGTTCTATCTGAAGAACACAAATATAACTGCTTAACGTATTTGAAAAGTGGTAAATTCATTTCCTCTACATATTCATAAACTCCCAAATGTTTCCTTGCAATTGTTCTTGGAACTGATAGAGGAAAATCTCCCAGGGACACACAAACTGTAGTAAGTAATGAAAACTGCCCTTTCTCATATGAAGATTAGAACAAAGCAGATATTCTCCAGAAACCAGCAGGTTCCCCTAGTCTCTGCTCATAAAGGCTCTTCCCACAGTCTCACTGCATGAAGGACTTCAGAACTTCGTCAGAGCTGACTGTATGGAAGGAATGTGGGCTCAGACATTTGAAGGCATGCCACAGAACCTCAGCAAGCCACTATCTTGTTAATTACAAATAATATTCCATTATGTTGTGGAATTTTCAGCTGCACAGATGTGTCTACACAGCTTATTATGTACTGTAGCCAATGCTTGCAGTTCTAGTACAAGCCTTGCAAAGCGTAAGAGGTATACTGAAAGCTGAAATTAGAAGAAAACACTGCAGTAGATTTTCAGCTTTTTTAATTTGAAACCTTTAGACTTTATGATTGCAGGAGGAAGTCTGAGAACACGAATCAACCTAAGAAGTAAGGAAGCAGTGAATTTCCACTCCCCCCATTTCCAAATGGATTTTTTTTTAAAGCACATGGCTTTTAAGCCAGTTTCATGATTTTTCAGTCTGCCTCATGAGTGTCTGAATGGACAGGATTGAAGGTACTTTATATGGGTTATTTAAAAATAACATCCTAACCCAAGCTATAAATCATGATAAGTATTTAATGCCTTATGTATACAATAAATATTCGAGTCTACGTATCTGGTTACAGCAGTGATTAAGAGTTCTGAAAAGCAACCCCCTGAAAGATGCTCTTTGGTGGAAATGCTCCTAGTGGTGAGGCTTCTTTCACACCCTTCTATGCACATGTCCAGTTCACAGCATGACAGCATCTGTTGTTTCTGAAGTCTCATGCACATCCATGCAACTGCAATCTCATTTGAATATTGGGGTTTGAGGAAAGTAAAAAATTCTTGAGAGAGACAGGAGCCAGCCTGATAGAAGTTCTGGACTCCACGGTTGTGTGAGCAGCTGAAGCTCTGATCTTCAGAGTGGTTAAAGCAACTGCCTGGGTTTTGTGGTGGGAAGAGGGACAGAAAGACAAGAAAGGTATTTCAGGGGAAGCCGTCTCTAGGTTTTAATGAGAAAGTTTGATCTTTATTGAGCCAGCGAAGAACTATCCTTGTCTGGATAGTCCCAGACAGAAGAAATGATCTGGAACTATAGATACAGATTGCTGCAGACTTTGTAACGACAGAGACAGGGCAGAGCTCTGCTGGAAGAGACTTTGAGGTCTTGGTAGGTGGCAGACTGAATGTGAGGCAGCAGTGTGCTGTGGCAGCAGAGGCAACCAGCAGCATACCGAGTACGTTAAAAGAAGCACAGGCAGCAGAGCAAGCGATCATCCTTCCTTTGCTCTGTGCTCAGGAGACTCCTTCTACAATACCGCATCTGGTTTCATTAACCACTCAGCACCCGACCATTACTGACACACCAGAGAGAGTTCAGTGAAGGGTGGCTGGGCATTGGGGCACTTGTCCTGTGTGGAGAGGTCAAGACAATGAGGCTTGTTTAGTGTGGAGAAGAGAAGGCTTCAGGAGCTTGTTCAGCAAGTGGGGGAGTGAAGTGTGGCAACGAATACAGAGAATTAAATCACTGATGCTAGTCTTGGATTTTTGCCAAAACATTTCTGTGGCATTATTCTTGGAAAATCAGTAAGAAAACCAGTTCACACATCCTAGGGAAAGGTCTAACCTACCAAGCTATTGGTTATAATATTATGGACTTCCTCTCATTTTCTTTTTCCTGTTTTTACTAGAATTTCTAGTTCCTTAAAATCAGAAGCGGGATTCTGCACTTGAGTCACAGCAGTGATGGCAATCTGTAACTTGCATATCCTGAATAACTTCCCTGATCATCTGTATAGAGCAATGAGTTTCCTTTAATTACACAGAGTAGTACAGTAGGTCTCTTTATGACCAAGTAGCATTGACTTGATATGTGCCTTTGGAGCTGCTTCTCTGACTTCAATCTGTCTTATTGTATGTCGTGTCCAATATTTTACAGTTTTAGAACTGTCCCCAGAAGTGGTATCTTGAGAACCCTTAGTCATGGCTGATAGCCTTGGGAGTGCTTACTGTTGCACCCAGCCCTGACATAAAGCAGACTTCACGTGTCAGTCTGATAGCCTAAATGAGTTCCCAAGTCACTTTGCTCTGCAGCGTGCTCAGAGCTTCAAATAAAAGAAAATTTTGAGATCTCTTAGTTCTGCACCACACAGAAAAGAAACATTAATACTAGGATGATTCTGGATAAGGAATCTGAAGGAAAGTGCATAGTTTATGTATATAGACTACAACACCAGCAGAGCCAGGACCCACTGCACCCAATTTTACTGATGTATGACCCAATTCCCCACCAGGAAAGCTACACAGCTGCTGTAATTTTTGTAAACAACTGGATAATAAATCATAGTAGTAGGAAAGCTACAGGCAAATCCTTCATTAATTGCTGCTGAATCAAAACTATCAAAGCAACAGCGTGTAGCAGACAAGTGATTATGCTGCTCAAATGTCATTCCTTTGATGTGTGACAATTCAATTTGTTAAATGTATTCATCAAAGGCACAAGAAAGAAAAGGCAGCATTGCCTTCTGACATTTATTGCTTCACCTGCTATAGGTGATCCTGCTCTGGCAGGGGGGGCTGGACTATATGATCTTTTGAGGTCCTTACCAGCCTCTGACATTCTGTGATTATTTCTGCTAGGTTGTTTGCTTTTAAAAAATATTTTGTAGATGCCACCAAACCAAAACCTTTTTCAACACTATTTAATCCAATTGTGTCTTGCTGAACTCCTGAGGATGCTGTGAGGTTGCAGAGTGACAAGGTTCACTCTCCAAAGCACTTCAAACCCTCTGCTTAATACCTGATTTTAATATAGTTGCAGTTGTCACTGATGCTTCTTAAACATTTTTCAGGACAGAACAGAACCAGGTGAGAGCTCTTTTCGTGTTTAAAGAGTCTTCCTCAGCTATGTCATATTGAATTTAGTGTGACATTTCGCTACCTAGAGTTAGAAAAGCTCTCCAGGCTTCCTACCAGTGCACTCTCATCTTCTATCACCAGCAAATTCTGCCACTTAGTTACCACAGTTCTTCAAAGTAAGAGCAGCTTCTCTGGAAGCAATACTGGACTGCACATTTCCCCATCACTCTCAAGATATGGGCTGTTAATTTCACCTGTCTGTATTTCACCTCCTAATTAAGCAGCATCCTGGAGGTATCCAGAGGAGCTCTTCCCTGATGCAGTCTGACCCACAACAGTATTTTCCACATCTAGCCATCTCATGCTACTTTATTCAGAGATGCTGTATAAGACCTTCTAGAAATGTAAACTGTTTTAAATTCATTATCTAATTCTTTGATTGAGTTCTGTTTGTGGCAGCAAATTATCCCTTACACAAGATGATTTTTTGACTTAATTTTACAATTCTCTTAGGTTTTTCTACCTAGGTTTCTTCTAGGTTCTGGCTTCTCTGTAATTTCAAGGTGACCTACAGAGCCTTTTTACAGCCAGCGTCAAGAGTTTAAGTGTGTAAAAATAAACAACAGAACTTCATAATCTCAACTCCTCCAATTTTCAGTTCTTGTAGATACTTATTTTTAAGGCAGTTTAAGATGACACTTTCCATCATTTCTCTTCTCCCTTTTTTTTTCAGCCTACAGGCAGAGAAATGGCAAATGGTAAACCCCAGCTATAGGGGGGCAAAGAAATCCATCTGTATCTTTTGCTTTTATAGCTTGTAGGTGTAGCTAACTAGCCTCTGCCAAAGACCATCACCTAGCTTGAAGCTCAGATTTTATCACAATACATTAAAAATGTCTCAGTATTTCCCCCTATTTGTTCTTTAAATTTCCTCTCAACCCTCAGAATGTTGTTCTACTATAACTGTCTATGGGAAACTCCCACTTACTTTGCCAATGAAACAACAGCAGGATATAGCTCTCACTCTGGTGTTCTGAATTTATATTCTCCTCCATTAGTGTCACTCGAGTTGGATTTCCATTTTATTATAGGATTATTATTTTTTGGGGGCCTGAACATTCTCTCGTACATTGCTATATTTCTCACCTTCTTGATTCCTAATTGCTCCAGTGCATACTTACTTTCTCTGAGTCCAGTAAGGTACTTTTAAAGAACTTCCATGCTGCTTCTATGAATTTTAATTTCCTAACTTTCCCCTTCAGGCTATTTCTAACTTCCTCAATATAAAAATCTTCCTTTTTTTGAAAAGTACTGTAATATTATTACCTCATGGTAGGATCCCATGGGAGGATGTTGAACTTAATTATATTATGGTCACTTTTATTTAGTGGCTCAACCACGTTAACTTCCTGAATCAACTTGTGTATTTCACTCAAGACCTGCATCAAGAGCAGATTCTTCTATTCAGTATTCCAGAAGTCTTGTAACAAATGATTNAATGGGTTGCCCAGGGAGGTGGTTGAGACCCTGTCCCTGGAGGTGTTTAAGGCCAGGCTGGATGAGGCTCTAGATAGCCTGATCTAGTGTGAGGTGTCCCTGCCCGTGGCAGGGGGGTTGGAACTAGATGATCCTTGTGGTCCCTTCAAACCCTGATTGATTCTATGATTGCCTTTGGTGTCTACAAACTATTCTAGTATTAGGCTGAGAGGGTTTAGCACTGCGTGCCTGCGATAAACAGGAAAAAGTCACCAGGAAATAGTTGTTTACTCCATGCACTTTTAAGAGTGCCTAAAGGGCTTCATTGTCAGCAAAACCACACGGAGCTTTCTGCCTTCCAATAGACCTTCCATGTGCACGAGTCAAACTGTCCGTGCTGGAGACCACTTACACATCTAACTCTGCCTGTTGAAATGCATGTTTGTGCAGCAGCAACTCTTGCAGGTTAAACACCCTGTGGCTTAAAATCAGCAAATGCGAGTTACTGCTTCTCCCACAGCTTGAGAGCCTAAGCCCACTGAAACAGCAGTTGGCTCCTTATGTTGTAACTCCCCACCCCAAACCTACGCTGTAAATTAATGATTTTGTGACCTGTAGTCAATAGAAACGGTGACACCTTACAAAGCAGCGTGTGCTGTGATGTACAGGCTTGTATCTCACTTAATCACTTGTCATTAGGCTAAGATTCAGTTAAAACCATATTTTAGTAATGAACTATATGGTAGTTTTGAGAAGCAGATTGAAATATGTTTTGTCTTTGAACTAGATCCACTGCTTCTCTGAACTTATAAACATGACTTTGAAAGAATGTACTCTGTTTTCCTGATTAGAAGTCCCTTTTCCCCCATTGCTCACTTATTTCAATCCCAATTTTAAATCTAGCTCATAAGAAAAACATCCTCAGCAACAGAAGTTGAAACAAATACAGACATGTGTAGCCTCATTCAGCACAGTGCAAGACAGCTATTGCTTTTACCTATTATGAGAGCACTAATATTTGTCTGCAGTAGACTAAATGCCTTCATTATTTTAAATTTCAAAGTGATTACTCTGAAATCTCACTTTAATTGAGCAACTGAGAAGTGTCTGCTCCATTAATGTTATAATTTGTGTTTCACATCTCAAAAGAAAGCTCAAAATACATATTGTCTCACTGACAAACACAGTTCACTTCTCGTTTTGCTGTTTCCTGGATTGTTTCACTTGTGTGAAGCAGTAAAAGTATTCTGCTCTTTTCAGTTTTCTCGTACTACAAGAACCAAGAAAGCAGGAATTTGTTTAGCTCATTGGCTCCATTTATCCTGAGCCAAGACCATGATCTTGGAAACCCTTTAAGTTGGCTGAATCCAGTACAAAGTTCTTTGCAAAAAAGGCAGTGCAGTTAGAACAACACAGGGTATGTTCTGTCTCAAAAGTAAGACGATAAAGTTTCAAACGGCTCAAACAGAAATGCGGAGGATCATGGACTCAGACCTTTGAGCAGTTCAACACAAACCCTAATTCCACTACTTTCTGAGCAAGTGAAGAATTGTGTAGTTGAGGGCAGCATCAAGAAAACACTATTCTACCTTTTGGCAAATGGGATGAATTAGCACAGAAAAGAAGGAAACCTGATGGAAGAAATCTAGGTTGCACAGAGCGCAGCCTTGGGAGCTTCCCTAAATCCTCCTGAGAGTGATACTGTAACAAGCAATACCCTTTGCCCTTTCTGTTTTATCACTGGTTACTGCTAGGTGATCATAAGCATTTGCTAACAAAATTGGCACTTTGCAGAGTCTGTTTTGAAATCTGAAGTTAATTCTTCTTACCAAAGCCTCTCCTTCCCTGCATATCCAGTACCTCAAACACATGAATAAGATACGCTCCTCTCCCATGGAAACAGCTGTAACTGGGATTTTGATGAGGAAAATCAGACATAAATTCTGTGCAAAGAATTCTAGTTCATTATGTTTCATTTCACCTTCTAAATTGCTCACTAGTTGTTGAAGGTGCATTTTTGATTTATTGAGTCAAGGCAGGAATTCTCAGGCCATATTAAAGGTAATTTAAGCAGGGCTCAGACTGAGACTAGACTACTTGTTTCTTTCATGCATTTTGTTGTGTTTTGGGTTATCCCCATTTATATACAGTGATTTCAGACTAGTTACTAAGTAGCTAGTTAAGTTCATTGCCCTTAGTTATTTGCCACCATTTTTCTTTAGGATACCTACCTACTGGCTGTTGTGGTATTGATGCACAGTCAAATATAGTAAAAACATATAAACGGGGATAAAATGTGTATAATTTTGATACAAAATAGAAATTATATGAATTGCACCAAACTATATTCCTTTTGTCCTTTTATTTGTGACAGAACATTAAATATCTCAAGAGCAATAGGATTCAAAAGCCCATGTAATTTGTAAGGAGAATGTCTCATGGCGAGAAGTGCAAAATGTTGCAAGCTGTGAAATGCTGACTCATTAAACTACAGGAAAAACAGTGTTGAATGCTTCTGCTTCAAGAGCTGAAATGAGTTTTAAATTAAATAATCAATTACACATTTTTTTTTTTAACCAAGAATTTGTAAATAATGAGTTTGATCCAATTTTATCTGTGCCCTTCCCAGCCCCACAGCCTTTGGAGAAACAGACTGTGAAATAGTTTTGACTTATCCCCGGGAGGAGCAATCCAGCGGAGGGGGTAAAACCTAACAGAAGCTGGTTTCTGTGAGGCAGTTCCCCAGTCTTCTCTACTTTAGATTTGTCTGTTGCCTCAAACTTTGGACATGACATTTGGAGCTTCACTGTATGTGGCAGGGCTGTGATCTGCAAATAACTGTAGGGACAAATTCGAGTAATTTTATAGGTAGGTTGTTAAGTTTTATTTGATCTTACTGACCTACTTACGCACACACATGGTTGTTAGATGAGACCACTGATTGCTTGCTCTTTCCCTCAAAGTCACTGTGTCAATAGTGTCCTGTCATACCCAGCAGTAATTGAAGATGCCAAGATTTTGCATTGTCTTTCATGTGAAATTCTATTTGACTAGATCTTTAAGGTGTTCAAGGCTTGGTGCATGCATTAACATTGATAAGCAGAGTGCTTAGCCACAACTTCAGGTAGGCTACAATATTGTTTTACATTCATTAGTCATAATCAAGCATTCAATTAGTATTGGGAAGGTTTGTGTTTAATTTGAGGAGCTTGAAATGATGTCCTGAGAGGAGCTAACTTCCTTCTAATGTGCTTCCTCATGAGAACTGATCACAACTCCAAACACTGACATAGCTACTTCAAGTTTAAGTGCTTTGCTTTGGTAGTTTGATTAAATAAAAGAATTCTCTTCCCCTTCACTCTAGAGCATGACTCAGATCCATTCATCTGTTGGCAGCCCTGGTTATGTTGTCTCTGGGCTGTGCAGTGATTGAGAATCCAGGTGATAGAGATTCAGAGAATTTATAGGAATGTCCAAAATAGAAAAGATTTTGGTGATTTACTCCCTCTTTGTCTCCCTCTTTTCAAGGCATTTTGTTAGCACAGAAATAATGATTATTACATGAATTAAAGTTGTTGCAATTCAGCTGTAGGGATTTCGATTCAATGCCAGTGAAGATAGATCAAGGTTTTAAAAAGTATCTGCAGTAAATTGAAAACAAATGGTTGGAAGTATTTCGCAGACCTCTCTCCCACAGATTGTATATTCCATTTTCCAAATTAAATCCGAGAGAATATTACTTTATTGAGATTTATGGAATAATTTCTTTAAAAATTCCAGCAATATGAGAATGCAGCAGACACTCAAAGTGAACAAAAATAAGTGTCAGCTACTAAGTGGTTTACCAGTTTGGAGGTTTGGGGTTGGTTTTTTTTTTTTTTTTTGGTAATGGGAAAAAATTAGTTCTGACTGTTTTTTAAAACTAAAATTATATAGAAACCATTAAATTAGGGACAGGACAGATCATTTGCCCAATTTTAACTGCAAAGGGGATAAAATGGGTGGAAAACATGATAATATACTAGTGCCCTGCTGGAGGAAGTCTTCCTCCCGCAATCCAACTTGCTGATCCTGTCTTAAGGAATAGGACTTAAGAGCTTGTGAGAAAATGTGTGTAACAGGATATAGGGGAAAATGGTTCTGGGGCATCTGGGGGATGTATATATAGGAACAGCAGTCGGGCAGGAATAACTAGGGAAGTTGAGATGGTGTTCAAGTTTTAATGTTGTTGAGGACAAAGACGTGACCCATTTCTGCATGTACAAGGGGTATAAGACCACAAAAAAGTCCTACAGCTGCAATGGACAGGAACTTTCCTGACACGGAAATCTTAAGGACATGGTACTGTTTTGAGAGCTCTGGTGCTTCATGTGTTCCCTCGGTATTCTAGGACCTCATTACAGATTTTAGGGTGTCCAAGAGCTTAAAGGGATGATGAATCTTGGAGCCTTAGTGGACTGTTAAACCTCCTCCCATTAAAGAAAAACATGTGGTTGCAACTGTGTTGGCTAAACCCCATGGAATTTTCTGAGTAACTTTATTCCTTCTTTGCCATTTTGTGCTGGATATCGTGATCTGCCTGCTATATTTCAGCAAACGCAGTAATTTCCTTTTAATTAGATAATTGCCATGTTATTCATTGGTTTTGATCACCTCTAAATTCAGCTTTTTGGTCTTAACAAATGCAGTTTCAGAAGATGATGGATTTTTACATTTTTAAAACCGCTAAATGTTCAGAAAGGATTTGTACACATAACCAAATTAAAGTAGGGATTATCTAGCACTGTGTGTGGGATACAGCTATAATCTATACAGAGCATGGAAAAGAAACTGGCATTCTCAATTGCACTGCACACATCTCTAATAACAGGGTACGAGGCATACAATTTCATGGAACACCCACAATGAAAATTATTCTTTCCAAACAGAGAATTGTTTTGGAATAAGTTAGGTTAATTGCCACCATGGGATTCCTCTCAAGGAAACACAGAACATTAAAATCTACACATGTGCATGTAAAATGATAAAGTATTATCTTCTTTCCCCTCTCTGCTCCTCACATCTGAGACATGCTGCCCAAAATCAACAGAAATTATTAAGCTTTGTTGATTCCAATTCCCACAGAATAAACTGGCAATTCTTCATCTGGTCAGCTTACAACCTGAGAGTCACTGCTCTGCAATTGCTAGCTTGGCTACGGCTGTCCACACAAAACCAGAGGTCTCCAGAGCTTTTGGCACATGCTTCCTAGAATTGTAGCAATCTGTATTCTCTGTGCAAGCAACAGAGCAACACAGTAGTACGATACAGCCTCTTTCAAAGGCCTGGTTTGCCCCTGTTGGGATTAGAACCAAAGTCTGCAAATGGTAAATCCAGGCACATTTCACTGTTGTTATATAGAGTCCTTGGTTAAAACACTGATGGTACTTTACAATTCTGAATAAACTTGAAGTATACAAAGTCCTCACAGAAGCATTATCACCCTCTAAGAAATCATGAAGAACTTACACTACTAGAAATATTTTCTTGAAGAAGGCTGAATTCTCATGCAGGCTCTTGTGCTACTCCACTAATGTTTAAGGACATTAAAGGAGGACTTTCTACTTGGTTTATCTTACAAATGCCCTGTACTTTGACATCTGGCCATTTACACATCTTAACCATTCTTGCTTCTCTATATTTTTGCCCCAGTTACATCAAGATATTGAAACCAATTAATGCATTTTGTAGTGGGTAGGTCACAGATGAAGTGTGGCCTCTTCTGAGGTGTAGCTCTTCTGACCTCCCGAATGAGTAAGAAACCTCCATATGACTTCACAGTAAGTCTTATGCTGAAGAGCAGTCTTCAGCACTTCCCTCTCTGCACTCTCCAGTGGAAAGCTGAGGTGTACATTGGTCGCCTTGTCATTTGTGCAACAGCACAACCTTGCATCTCAGCCTCTCACCAAAGAGAGGCTCCCCTTTCATATTCCAAAGAACGCCCCAAAACCTATCACAGGCTACTTTGGTAGCCTTGCAGACAATGTATGAATTGCTGCACTCCACTGCACTCTGCATGGCATCACAGAAGATTCCTACCTGGATCACTCATGAATAAGGCCTTGCAGGAGTGCTCTGACCAAAAGCAACTGATCAATGCACAGTAGGGAATATCTCCAACTTTTAACTCTTCTTAAGACTATTACTTTGAACTTTGCTGAGTATAGACTTAAAATATTTGTTGTCAGCTATTTCTGTATATTTTTCACTGCAAAGTTAATATATTTACAATGAATTACACAGGAATGTAGCATTTAGAAAACTTTGGGAATTAGAACATAAACTACTATTACCTATTAAACTGTAAGTAAGATGAAATGAAAAGGTGATTATGACTTAGGATTATGGAGAAGTTGCTGTTAAAATGTTTCTGCAAGGAAAACCATAGTCTTAGAGAAGAAGGTGACAGAGGTCAACTCATATATTCTTACCAATGATCTCCAAGACCATTTCATTGAGATTTTCTGTCCCTTTTCCCTTCCCTGCCCTTTCCTTCCTCAGAGCCCTTGTCCTTTATCACAGCATTCCCATAAGATGCACTACGGCTATTTTATTACTAGCTTAAAAAAATACAAGAAAAAAAATATCTCTAAACAAGCAGAAGTGCTAATTCCATAGCAGCAGTTTTAAGGATACCCATTTTGTAGGGGTTTCTACTCTAGGCAGTGTGTGAGGTGAAGTACAACAGCAGTTCTTGTTGGCTTCACAATTTATGACCCTGTGGTCGGCAGATACACACCAGAGCTACACCAGAGCTTGGTCACAATCAAAAGTAGCAATAAACTGAGAGGAGCTTAAGGATCAGAGATGACAAGCAACTGAACATGCAGCCCAACTGCAATTCTCTACCAACAGAGCTAATTCAGGCGGTGGATTTTTAAGTAGAAAACTATCACGTAACCTCCAGGACTTTATTTTATCATTGGCAGTATTAAGATGTAAACTTGGCTACTTCATACATTTCTGAGGTCCTTCGTTTTAAGAGCAAGTTGGGAAGCTGAAAGATTGTAGGGAAGGACCGCAAAAATGATTTATGGACTAACAGTTGCAGCCCTAGAGCTCCTTAGCTTTTCAGAACGTACTTTGAGAGGTGTTTATAGCATGTAGCTCCCAAGGGAAGTGGTAAGCTCTTCCTTTTTCTCTTGTTGCCAAATCATACCTTGATGCCTTCCCTTCTGAACAATATATTTTAGACCAATGTGTTTTTGGGTGCGGGAGACAAGGGGAGTGAGTGACAATTGATGTAATAGGTTGTCCAACATTTTATGGTGTCTACCTGCAATCTAAAGATTTCCAAATCTCAGGAAATAGTACAGTTAATAAGATAAAATACAGCCACAGGAGTAAGGAAATTGGGAGAACTGCTAAAGCATTCAGCATTTTTCTTCAAGTCAGATACAGTATTGAGTACAAGGTGACTGATCTTGTAATAAGAACATATTTAGCACAGGAAAGCATCAAATTCAAGTATTTGGAATGTTGTGATCATTTTCTTTTTCTGAGTGTGTTATGGGATAAAACCATATTTGCCTGATACTTTTAAAGAATTTTATTCCTTTGCCTAGCTTTTGGACAAGAGATTCAGTTACATCAGGACCATTTTTTTCTTGATGATTAAGGTCTCCTTAAACATCAGTGAAATGAAAGTATTACTGTTATTAGTTCAATAGCTTCTCATTCAAAACTTTTTGCCTCTTTTCTCCTTGGCAACCATTTAAAACAAAAAGAAAATAATGGTAGTGAAAAGCAGCCTGAAAGAAAAAATGGGTACCAATATTTTCATTTTAACATCGTCTGTGCTGCACAACTGAAGGAACAACCGTAAAATGTTTCTCTGTAACTAACAACTCTTCACCACAACATAATGAAGCAGTAAATCACCAAAACAGGGAAATTTTAGGGTTTTTTTTTCTGCTAAATGCTTATTCTATTCTTTTACATACATGCCACACACTCAGGGTACTTTGTAATAACAGGGGATGGCATCAATACTGGGATATGTATTCCTGCATAGCTGACCCAAGTGTATGTCCCAGATTGGAGTTATATAGGTGCATATCTCATTCATGTCCTTAACTCAGCTTTGAGGAAAGACTGATGTTGTACAGCTTCTTTGCACTGCATTCTGGACACAGGGAAGAAGAGGCTAAGGGTGACAGGAGGGACGTGACCAATTACACCTATATATTTGGGGATAAAAGAGAAAATGTTCATGCTAGTTTTTAGGGAAAAAGAATTGTTTTGTGTCTTTTTCTTGCTACCATTGTTCTAGGGTTGGAAAAGAGGTGATCAGTTTCCATTTGCTTCAAAGAAGAGTCTCTCTGTTAATTCAATGATAACATTAGGGGGATGATGTTATGTGGAAAATGAATAGATACTTGGGTTAACATCTATGAATCTGTGTAAATGAACAAAGGACCCGAAAAAGCAACGTGTTACCTTGGCCAAACATTTCACTGGGACAGGAGGGCCTATGTTTACTCAGGGACAACTAAATATTCATTGATTTAATTTCACTTTTTCACTATATGAGAAGAATCTGGCACATCAAGCAAAACGTATTCATTCAGATTCATCTATCTGACACTATGAACACTTCTTGAGTAAGCACAGAGGACACAGTTAGTGGTTTTGATAGTACTTCTTTTTAATAGCTGGCTGTAGACTATCTGCACTGTCTGCTGCATAACTGTCTACCCACACAGTACTCTCCATTGCTCATTTCTAGTTTTAAAGTGTAGAACAGG
This sequence comes from Ramphastos sulfuratus, assembly GCA_013399055.1. Classification (NCBI taxonomy): domain Eukaryota; kingdom Metazoa; phylum Chordata; class Aves; order Piciformes; family Ramphastidae; genus Ramphastos; species Ramphastos sulfuratus. The sequence goes on along the minus strand of WBNM01031714.1, from coordinate 292,707 downwards.
TAAATTAAATTAAATACCCTTCAAGCAGTTTATTTTGCTGGATCATTGCTGTCACAATGATCTTGCATCCTTGTAGGTAAAGGACAATGATTATAGGAATCAGACTGCAGAGGATAAAGACATTTAAGAGTCCTTGTTTTAAAAACTACTATTTGGATTATGTGGGGTTTGTTTTGTTCTATTTATTTATTATTTTATAAAATGTACTCATTCCTCAAATTCTTTCCCCTATCTAAGTGCTGGAGTATTGCTTCTAGGCACATATCCTTTCTCCTTACCTGTGAAGTGCATAAAGGCTCCCTTCTTGCCAGCCTGCATTAAACACTGCAGGACAATTATCCTCAGTCACTTGACTGTTATCTCAGGGAATTGAATTAGACCTTCTAGCTTAGAGAACATCAAACTGTTTACACAAAATGTTATAGTTGAAACAGATCCAGTTTAGACTCTTGTGGTTAGGGTAGTAAAGACTAAGAAGATCAGGTCACTGATTTAAAACAGAACTAAAAGTTGTATCTGAATCTAAGGGTAGCTGTTCAGAGCTTTATCAAGCAGGCTGTTGCCTATTCAACAAGCATAGCAAATCAGGTTTCCATTTAGCCCTCTAAGTTCCAGCTGTAAGAGTTTCCCTAAGGAAGGTGTGCTTGGACTGACAGCAGTGCTGTGGGAAATTTATGTCAGTTATTCACAGGATTTTCAGTTAAGAAATATGAAACGGTCTTAGACTGATGGTAAAAAAATATCTCTAAGTCCCTTCTGGTTTCTTTTTACGTTGAACATAAGGAATGATTACCTACAGAGGCAGAAAGTGAAGTATTCAGAAAATGACAGAATCATAAACTGGTTCTTTTCCTGGAAAAGGTGCAATACATTTCATTTCTCCCTCTCTTTCAATACAAGAAACCTCTGAGATTTCCTCTCAGAAAAATTCCCTATCTTAATTTGCTCCTTGCCTTTATAGCTGAAACACAAAGTGATTAGTTAGTATGTGCTATGAATTTCAAATCAATGCTTTGTCACAATTATTAAGATTACTATCAAGAGTATCTCAGTGTATCTTTCATCCATGAAGGCTTTATGATATATAGCCCTGAGTGTTTTAAGAAACACCTGATTACAATTTAGATTTCCTTTATATCTGTGTTTTGCTTGCATTACCACTCTACAAGGCAACAAGAAATTAACGTGAAACAACACTTAGGACATTTCCAAGGTAAAATATCCCCCAATGGAGTTAGTACTTACCCTGTACCTAGATGTAATTTCTTACCTCCACCCTCCAATGTATTCCCATCAGTGACAACTCACCACTCATTCTCCTGCCCAGGAAGGTCTTCCCACTAAACAAGATCAAACTGTTGCCCCAGCCCTCCCATGTGTCTCAATGTACAGGGTCAGTCGCTTTTTCAATGCATGCCTCCTGCCAAGGGCAGTTAGTGCCACACTGGAGGCTGAACCAAGAGTGAGAACCACTGCCCCACTTCAGGGGCCCTGAGCAATCCCCCAAGTACCCTCCTATGTCCAGCTCCTAGGGCATCACTGAGCACCTGCAAGTCAAGGGATGCCCTGAGACAAACTTGCTCCCACTGGAATCACAGCAGAACTCAGTGGGATAGAAACGAGCTCAAAGAACGAAAACACAAAAATAATGCTACAGGATGCTGCTGTTGGATAGTTTCTTCTCAATTTACAGTGAGAAAAAAAATGAAGAGAAAAATGTGGTGACAGCTATAAGATGCTGTTTTCCTTCCTGAAAGAAGGAAGTTTTCACATCTTTGCCAGATAGAACTGTAGTGTCTGTTGGCTTTCATCTTCTTTTGAATTATTTAAGGTAATTTCCAAAACCAAAAACCATTCCTTCCCCTTTTCACCACATACAGGCTAAGATATAAACAGATAGATATAAATATAAAATCCAACCTTTATTCCACTTTGAACAAGCTTGTGTATATCCAAAAAAGGCTCCTTGAGTATGTCTCCTTCAGGACTTAAAATCTTCACATATCCTTCTTTCTCAAGAATAAAGAGGCGATGGGATCCATCCCCACAGTGTACTGCTCCAACAGGCTGCCTTAGTCCACTCACAACCTCCTGAATACAGAAGCAGTTGTGCTTGTGTTTTCTAAAAGAAAAAAATTTAAATAGTGAGAAATTTCTTCTTCCTCTCAACCACAACAGGTAAAATGATTGCTCTGCAGTGACATTAAAAGCTGTTACACAATCCAGAATAAATTATTTCCTTGAGTGCATGCAAGCAGGTAATATTGAAAATCAATGTGAACATTACTGGAGCAAAATTCAGTTTGTATACAAGAAAGAGTAAATTAATTAATCTTAGATCTAAAATTTAGAGGAAATTGGTAAAAAAAGAACAATTTATCAATATGAAATTTCTACAATACAATAAGCAGTGAATTCCAGCAATTTGACAAGGGGCAATGGTTTCAAACTATAGCAGAGCAGATTTAGATTGGATGTTAGGAACAAGTTCTTTACCATGAGGGTAGTGGAACAGGTTGCCCAGGAAGGTGGTTAATACCTGATCCCTGGAGATATTTGAGATGAGGCTCAACAGGGCTCTGGGCAACCTGATCTATTTGACTTTTGGAGCTCCCTTCTAACCCAGACCATTCTATGACAAAAAATGGCTTCTAAACCCCATTTCAACATAATGACTTAGGATAGGACAATCTAATTGTTCTCCAAAAGAAAAATACACAAATGAATTAAATGGGAAACCATAGAACAATTATTGTACTAATAAACTTATTGTAGTTGTTTAGTAATGTTAAATGCAGGTAGAAATGATTTCCTAGAACTATGTATGACCCACAGGGTGGATCTAAGCAGGATTCTAACACCTTTTCAGCAATGCAAGCATCCCATGGTATTGAAATCCTGGAGCTAATGTAACTTTCTCTTTTGACATACAGTAGTGGCAGCAAAAGAAAGTAACATCTGGAAAACACAGCTGCAGTGCATGAGCACACACTGAGCTGTTTCGCTGTGAAAACCACAGGCTTTGCTAGGGTTTTTTTTTCAGATTAAACAGCATTTATCTTTATGAACCTGCTGATCTCTTCCTCTTTGTCATATTCTTCCATGTGGTCCAGGGAGTTAGAAGCTGGCCCTCGGATTTGCTTCCTTGGAAAATCTGGAAAGCATACACCACCATCTTTTCTTGCATAGTAAAAGCAAAATTCATCAGCTGTAGTTTGGAGAAAACCTTAAAAATGCAAAAGAGCATACAAATGTTTAGTGTCTTGTCATGTCTGCAGTTTTGTGCCATCAAACTAACCCTTAAAGAGGTTATCTAGTAAGTGGAAAAAATAATTTCAAACCAAGTGCTATCTGCAAAAAAGGCCTGCTCTGACTAAATACAAACTGAGTTTTATAGTTTAGTCCTATTTTCTTTCTGTTAAAACTTATTTTCAGTCTGCTTAAATAAAAATGCCAGTTCATTGCAAATGAAACTACAACTCACTCATTAAAAAATGAAGACACAGTTCAGATTAGAGACTGCAATACACTTTGAACCCTATTAATCAAGTGTAGTCTCTGCTGCAAAATGGCTTGAACAGCTTTCGCGCACCATTGATTAACTGGCTTGTTGTGGTTAAAATTTCAGTAAAGGCTTTGGTAGAAGACATGCAGGGAAGTGTAAGGTGAAATGATGGCAGCAAAGGACATCAGTGGAAGAGGTGAATTAGTTGTCTCAGAAAGCAAGAGGCACTGCTGAAAACTGCACCTTATTGACATGCAATTGGCCTCCTGTTGACTCCCAGCATTACACTGGGATAAAAGAGTCCCATGGTGAGGTCTACTCCCTCAGCCCCCATGCCCTGAAAAGGGGAATATGTCTCCTGCTGCATTGGAGCTGGCTATAAGCTGTCTGGGATAAAATGTAGTCTCCAGGTTTTAGATTAAAATGGGAAGGATTTTGAAGACCCAGGGAAAGGAGAAGGTAAAAGGCAAGTGTTGGGGAAAAGCCCTGCCTCTGCTGATAATATGCTATGTTTAACAACAGCAAAAACATCTAATTCTGTCCATAAACTTATTTCTAGTCATTCCTATCCAGTTTTCATCATCAGTATTTAATCTAAGAAGACAGAATTTGGCTGATTATACATGTACTATTTTACTAAAACTTTGTTAAGTTAATATGTCTTAAGTTTCCTTCGTTCCCTTTGCGTTATTGGCACACTGTGTTAGGATGTACTATGGTCCAGGACATAACTCATAGGATACACAGAATTAGCACTTAATTGGAATTAGAGGTCCAATTTATGCATGGCTTTACCACTTGTGACTAATGCAGTAATCCATAGATCTTGGCCATAAAACCTCTGGCTTCCAACCTACAATAAGAGCTGATCAGAGACAGCTGTGCTTCATTTGGAAATGCCAACTTCTTAAAAGCAAAGTGTTTTCAGGAACATTATCAGTTTTGACAAAATTTGAGTGCACATGCTGTTCCTGGTCCAAACTCAAACTGCTGGTCTGAATGAAAAAGAGAGCAGCAGACAGCAAACCTCGTATCGCTACACCCCGATGTCTTGTAATTAGGGTGTTTCATTAGGAAGAGGAATATTCAGGTCAATGCCCCTCATCTGTCAGGCAAGAGTTTGACCCCAAGTCTCCCATTTCCCAAGTAAATGTCCTAACAACTTTATTAGCTATCCTGGGGTGGTCTCTCTGTGGCTTCCTTCATGGAAAATTTCGAAAGAGTTCAATTTCTTCCTTATGTGGAATAGGAAAAATTTTTTAGATCCCAGAATTTTTGTGGAGTGGAAAAGCCTTTCCCACCCAACTATACTTCTTTTCATATGCATCTTCCTTTAAAAATATTGGAAGAATAACAGGACAAAGCCTGCCTTTGGTTTCTATAAAATCATATCTGGAAACACATGGTAGTGTGTTGTGGTGTAAAAGTTTAATTACCATGATTTGGAGCTTCAGGAAATATCATCTCTGAGGAGCTGGTTTTAATTTATAGCAGTTATTTGGAGAAAATGAGAGATATAATTTCAAGTGGAACAACTGAAGAGGAACTCTGATATAATCATGGAGTAGTATTCCAAGGCTTGTAGACTGAATGCCAAAATCAAAGGTAATCTAAAATCTTGCTGTTAAGTTATTTGACTTGAGAATACAGAGTTTTGTCTTTTTAGTAATTTATTTCTTTAGGCACAGTAGATCATTCAAAACAGTGCAATAGCAGATTAGAGGGGCACAATTTGTAAGAACTTATAGAATGTTCCAAGTATACTACCTACTAGTTACTAAATGTAAAACTACTCTTGGCTGGAGAGTTACCTCCAGTCAGAAAAACTGAGAGCATAGCAAGTTCCTATTGTTTACTCAGTTATTTTAAATAACAATCAGGTGCAAACTCACCTGACTAATGCCTTATGCGATGCCTTTTCTTACATGTAAGACTAATCCCTTTTCCTTATGAAACGTTTTATCATGCACTTAAGTCCATGTTGTGCTGCAGTTGCTGTTTGCTGTTTAGCAAACCTGTCAGCAGGTTCCAACAAAGGATAAGGTTTATGTTGTATTTTCCTTAGAAATGCTTGTAAAAATGGGACTTGAACTGAACTCTGAAAATTACTTTGTAAATTGCTAAAATGCTGTGTGACCTCTCTAAATACCTCTTGTCACCTGTGTATTAGGGGTGGAATTTTGTTCTATAAAACCCACGGTAATTTACAAAACCCCCTAAATCTGCTTGTATTCTGCATGCTAGAGTCAACCTACTAACAGCTTCACTAAAGACTGAGAGAAAAACATTTGCTTCTACTCTCCTATCTGCTTCTGACCATTTCATGCTTGCTTTATTGTGCTTCGATTGCAAGGTCTTTAGTCTAGAGTTTGCCACTTTGTTCAGTGTTTGTACAGTGTCCAGAAAAAGTGGTCCCTTACAAGTGCCCCTAAGGACTAGAATTGTGTGGAAGGAAAAAAAAAAAGGATTATTTTGCTTAGTCTGAGTTTATTCAAATACAGCTCTGTCACTGTCCTCTGCGAGAACTATACCTAACAAGGTCTGCACCACTTAGGCTCTGTGAATTTCTGTACTTATTCCTTTATTTTAGAACCCCATACATACCATTACAAATGTCCTACCAGCTGTGTGTGTACTGCCAGAGCAGTGCCCATGTTAACAAAGACAAATGAAATCACAAAGGAAGATGAAACATCATGTTTAAGTGTTGCACATGTCAGATTTTGCTCAGGCTCACTTTTCCATGCTTTTAAAACTTTCTGTCTTGCAAACAAGAATGAAGCTACAGACTTTTCAGTGGAGGCAGTTCCAGTGAAGGCTTTCTGTGTTGCCCTTTATAAAAACCCGTGGGAATAAGTTGCATGATTTCAAGCCTTTTCAAAGGCAAACTTTGGCTCTCAGCTGATCCTCACCTCCTCTCCCTACTCGTACTTGCAGCCAGTTATTCCTCACACTCTATCTTCCTCCCTATGCTACCTTCACCAAATTCCACTTTGTTGCATTCTCGTTTTACCCATCCTTTTCTTTGTTATACAGCTCAGATGTCGTGGTAGCACTTGCCCCAGTCTTTACAGCAAGTCAAGTAACCATGCACTGCCTCCCTCATTTGCGCTGCAGACAGGATTGAATATCCTGCACTATTCTGGCAAGGCTGGCTTAGAGAGCATCTGGAAATTAGGTTCACCTGCTATGAACTATGAGCATACAGTTCAGCACTGTGCAAAAGAAGCATTCTCCTCTTTTTTTTGTTTCTTCTTGGTTAGCACTTTTGACAGCTGGATGTGAACTTGTTCACAACCTCCCCCTTCTCCTCTCTCTCAACTCTCACTGAAAACTAAATCAAAGAGCTGATTTCAGGCTGATTGTTTCAAAATGTAGTAAGTTCATCCTCACATCCTTTCCCACAGGTTTTCAAGCGCCTAGTGGTTGTCTTATGCTCACATGCTGCACATACCTGTGCACAGGAAATGCCAGGGTTAATCCCCTTGATATTTTTGTTATTAGGAAAAACATTATGAGCCACTACTATCTTTCTGCAGGTTATGTTGACTGACTATTAATGGACTGGGTTAGAACTTCTGCAAGTGTTCTGTGAACTCCAGAATTCCTTAGATTTCCAGTATTTTGGGCTGGGGTGCCCCTGTTTGGAAGTAAAAAATTAATATCAAGCATCTGTTGTGGTAATGCCTGGATTCAGATCTGGGCCTGGATCCGAATTCATCCAGAATCATCTGGAATTCATTTCATTAAATGCACACAGTTCAAAACCTGTCCGATGTGCTTGGATGACAGAATGCACTGTGCCAGTGACACAGGTTTGTCCTTAGAACGTATCACTACCTCTGGCATGGGTCAAGACTCTGCTCATGCCCAAAGACAGAATCAGCCATGCCCTTCTTTACTAGCTATATGAACAATAAGTATCAGATAGTCTCCTCTTATGACCTTGGAAAACACAACAATAGTATTGGTTGAAGATACTTCATTGAGTCACTTAACTGCAGTACCTTCATCAGTAATCACTTAAACTGAGGCGTACAGTGAAGCTCAATGAGAAATAAAGAGAACAGCCACCTAGGATGAAGCAGGAAAGTTCTGATCTCACAGACTTTGACACATTACACCCTCCTCCATTAACATATGCATACAATTCCAGCAGCTGTTGTTACTATGTTATTTGAATAATGAATCAGAGCCAATTTTAATCCAGATAGTCCTAAAGAAGTCAGTGGAGCTAACCAAGGGTCTGTTAAGAGTTTTCATCTTTGCAAAAGGAGACAAAACAATAAATGATTTTCTGGAGCTAACTTGTGCAAAGAAAGAGTTTCTAATTCCTCAGTCTTCTTGCTTAATGTGTACTGCTGAAACTTCAGCTCCAGAAGTGATGCTTGCTACGTTGAATCATTAATGGTATTTCTCATTTGTGCAGGACTTAAGGGATGAAATTATTTTTGTAGTCAGCAATTTCCTTAAACCCCTTTGTATTAGTGTTCAGAAACAATTAGCACTCCCTAATGGAGGAAGAGCAATTATATGACTTTTTAACAAATGCCCAGTGAATCATTGCCAGGGACCTTGGTCTGGGGGCCTGTTAATTTCCAACTCTTTGTTTAATCCTCCAGGCTAAGATGAAAACATAGCTGCTACATTTTCTATTTTTTTTTTCGTTTCATTGGCAATAAATATTATTAGGGATATACAAGTCTCAAAAGTAAAATAGGAAACCCAAGTAAGTTGTTATTTTAATTATTTTAGAATGTATAAGAATATTGAGCTGCATTAATTAATAAATTAATAAACTACAAATCCTGCAGGCCATCTTCTTAAAAAGAGGGACCTGCACATGTATCAACAACCAGTCAGGCCACCAAATTAACCATGTTGGTAGCTGTAAAAATGCAACAACTTTTTGTTAGTACAACCCACTTTCAGAACAAGCATTTAGAATGATTATTAGCATCTGATTGATGTAGGGAAAGTCCTACTTTAACTGAGGCTGAAGTCTATAAGCTCCTTCCCTGCAAAGCACAGTGCTCTGTCCAGTGCTAAAGTTATGCTTTCATCTGGTTATCTTTCAAGGCAACCTGGGTGGCCACAAAAAGCACTTGACATCTTGATGCACTTCAGCAGTTTTACATATACACAAACTTTGTAGAAAAATAAATTTGTCATTCGTCACCACATATGTTGATCTGAGGAGTGAGGTTGCTGTGGCTATAGCTCCTGTGCTGCTCTGCCCTTTCTCATTCTCTCTCCCTCCTCCTCCTTTCTTCCTTTTCCCTCTTTCACTTTTCCAATTAAACAAATTGTTTTCTCAGAAACACAGAATTTCACAGAACAGCTATGAGGGATTTGCTCTGCTAACCATTTGCACTAGCTACAAACCCACGTCTAAGTCTTTGCACTGCCTTCTTACGCGGGCCCAAACATTTAGAATATCTGATGTGTTATCGCTGTTGAAGCAGGCAGTCTTGGCAACTGATCTGCTCTGCTTTGCTTTGGGGAATGTGATAAAGAGCAAGAAACAGCTGGTTTAAGAAAGTCTTAGAAACATCTCTTAGTTTATAAAGACAATAATAATATTTTCATATTTGAATGGGTTGAGATACATGTGAAACCACAGTAACGGGGAAAAGTAAGTAAATTCAAAATGTTTTCTCAAGTCAATGCAAGAAGGCTGCAAAAAATCCCTGCACTCTTGGGATTTCAGAGCAAACAAGTACACACTGTACACATGCAATTAAAACCTCCTCCAAATCTCATCCACTTAAACTATCCCTGTTACTCAAATATGTTTATATTATGTTACAAAGCTGTGTCCATATGTCAAAAAATGACTATTCACAAATTCATTTTTCATACCACTATCAACTTTTTTTTTTTTTTCCCCTTCTGGTCTGTGTTGCCGGTAAAAAAATAAATCTTAACCAGTTTAATTATTTTCTCCTGTGTGGCATTACTTGTAAGTAGTGTTTGGACAGGGAAAAAAGCATAGTTTAAAAATGACAGCCTTAAACATATAAATAATTTACTATTGAGAATACCAGAGATGTTATTTAATATCACAGTGTATTAAGACAGAATTTCTACTGTCCGTCTCCTGTGATTGTTTTGTTGATATAGCTACAAGTGAAAGCACACATTTGGTGACTGTCTTAGACAACATAAGTCAAGTTCTGGTTTTGGTTATGCCCAGCTAACTCTACTGACTATGGTGAGGCAGTGTTAGGTTAGTTAAGAATTTGTTTGTTAACAGCATGTTGGAAGTTACTCAAAGATCATGGAAGTCTATCAAATAGCTCACTTTGATTTCAGTGGGCTTTAAACCCTGTGGAAAAAACATCAGTTTCTAGGGTAACAAAACCAGAAAAAAAACCCTTTACTGGTCAGCTTTGAGTCTACAGCAAGCAGCATCCTTTATTTCCTGTGTTTTAAAGCTATCTATCATTGGCAATAGTCTTTTGGATGGCCAACTGCTTGTCTACATGATATGAATGCACAAGATAATACTTCAACAGAGCTAATAGTTTCAGGCGCCTTTGACAACACAGAGAGTTTAATAGGAGAGTGACAAGAAAGTGCTCAGAGTATTTCTTCATTACATAAACCCCTGAGATACTCTGTTTCGCTTGGGTAACATCCCCTGGATGTCAGTGGGGATTGCATCCAGTGAAGAGCTGCCCTGTAACTGCTCAGGCAATATCAACATTTCAAACCAGACATCCCTTAGCCCCATATTTTGTTATAGGTTTTACCTGGTATGTGACCTCTGCAAGTATAATAGAATTCTTTACAATAGTCTTTGCACAGGTAGGGAAGAGTTAGTTCTTTTTCAGATGTTTCCCCTTTCTCAGGTGAGTGGAATAGGTTCTGAGCATGAGGTGAGCAGTGTGCACATTTGATTTCCTCCAGTAGCTTCGCACATTCTGTGTTGTTGGTAACAGAAAGTATCTGCAAGCCACAAATCAGAGACAAATAAGCATATGACCTGTTTCCTTATCTTATACAAGAGCAAAAAGGACCACATGATCTCTAGCATAACAACTAATGCCAGCGGAACCCACACAGCTAGCACAAATGCAGCATGTTTCAGGCCGCCGTTCTGGAAGTGCAAAAGTTACTGCTATGCAATATGTCATCAGTACAGTGAGATTTTAAGCACTTGCTTCTCTTTCTTAGATAAGAACAGTACTCAACTTATTTCATAGAATCATAAAATCATTACAGTTGGAAAAGACCTCTAAGATCATCAAGTCTGAGCATCAACCCAAGACCACCACACCCATTCAACCATGTCCCTAAGTGCCATGTCTGCAAGGTTTTTTCACACCTCCTGCTCTTTCGAACTCCTCCAAACCTCCAGACTCTGGTGGAGTCACTATCTCTGACTCCTCCACTACCCTGGACAGCGTGTTCCAAGGCCTGACCAATGGACTCATGTTGCAGATGCAGTGGTTTAGATCACTTTAAAAACACATGTCCACAATCTCTTAATCACAAAGTCAATCCATTGAAACACATCAGGAAAACCACATCTAGATATTTGCTAAATAGGTGTATCTTGAGTACTACCACAGTCCAGCTACTGAAATGACTGCTGTGAAGTTCAGCAGGTGCCTTGGGTTTTCATGCTTTAAATGCTGCTCTGCCTTTAGCGCTCTCTAATGCAAACCACTTGGAGGATGGAAAAGCTCTGTGTTTGCAGACATTTCCTTTTATAAGCAAAAAAGTAGAATTTGTTTGTCTCTAGACTGAAACTGTAACTCTGTCCTGAAAAGGGAGCATACATTACATGCAATACTTGAAGAAGCACAAAGCCACCACTGATGATGTGTTTAAAAGTAAACACAGGAGCCTAAGGAGCGGAGTGTCATGAAATTGTGAAAGATAATGGAAACCAGCACAGTGGTCTTCATTAGTCTTTGAATGCAGTGCACTTTGGTAAGCTTTTGTAAACCACATGGACTGTGTTCTGATCATTTATCCCAATGGTGGGTAGTGAGAAATGTGTTCTCAGTTGAGAGGGACTGAATTTGACCCAATTCAAAACTCAGGTTCTTCCTGCTATTTGTTTAATGGCACTATAAACAAAGACTGTAAGACACTTACACTAAGAAATATTAATGCAGTAAATAACATTTATAAATAGCACATTTGGAAATGCTGGGACAGTTTTGCTGTAGTTCATTATCTCCGACTTGATCTGTAGGACTTTCCAACATCACTCCCTTGCAACACAGCATTAAAGTGAAGCATCTAAATTGATTTGGTTAAAATACGTTATTCAATACATGAAGACTCTTGACATGTTTGAGTATGCTGTCTCATAGGTAGGGTCTCTTCTAGGATGCTAGTACCTTGATAACACAGCCTGAACTCAAGATCATAATCACATAAAACTCAGACACTTGAAAGAAATGCACCGCCCATTGTTTTAAAGAGATTTATATCCAAAAGATTACACAATGTATGTCCTGTACACACAAAATCCTATTGAAAGGAGGAAACAGTAATTTAGAAGACAAACTATCCCCAGGAAAATTCAGTCTTCCTATAGATATATTATCACAAGGCCATCTGAAATATCTAGTAAAGTTTAGTGGTGTGAGTTGGATGGCTGATTGGAAGAACATCATTTGGCTTCTACCCTTGTTCTGGAAGAGCTGCTACTGGCTTCAAAAAGGGTTCCTCCACTCTTGCCATAATTATTAAATACTTTAAATGTTCTGTTCTTTAGACTATCTATTCTCAGACTACCCTTGGTTTCATTGCACCTGAATCACAGAACTTAGGTTGGAAAAGATCATCAAGTCTACCCACTCATGTGACTTAACATCTGCCACATCTGGCTTATTATCTCTCTGCTCACATCTTTGTTTGGAGAGCATAGTAAGCAGCGCATTTCTTGTTGCATTTATGGCAAAAAGTTTGCAGTGGCCCTGAATTCTTTGGGGAATTCTTTCCACAACCACTTTTTTTTTTTTTTTTTTCCTCTTGAGAAAAGTTAAGGTTCTTTTTGCTAGATTGCTCACTTGGGTCACAGCAGCAGAATTGTTAACCTTTGTGTTCTCTCTGGAGTTTTTAGATGTTGTTCTAGATGTGGTAGATCTGGGGGGACATGCCTTGAAGACAAGAACTAGAAATACAATGATAGTGACAATAAACTATAGCCACAGTACACGGTAACTAAAACTTTGAACTTGACTGCCCAGGATTGCAATCCAGGTAGTAGAGAACAGACTTTTAATGATTGCAGTAGTCCACACTGCCAAGGCTTCTGCAGTAGCTGAACCTTCTTAAGTGGCGATGGTATCCAGACCTTGGTACTTGGTGCTACTGTGCTTCTGATAGGAAGTGGCCTGGATAAACCACACAGTCATTGTCTGCCAAACAGTGTGAAGCCAAGAGGGGATGACTGAAAGCACTATCCATAACTGCTGCTTTTTATGAATGTTATGTCACCAAGAAGCTGGGACCTCACCTAAAGTAAGGATGAAATGACCTACTTTGGTGTTCTCACCAAAGGAAAGCACACCATGACTATGGCCTCTTCAGAGGACTGGCCTATGTTCAGTAGTATTGCCTGCTTCACAAAGTTCTCAGGTGTTTTCATCAGGGAGTTGATCTCAGGCAGCAGGCTTTCTTGTGGTAGCAGAATGATGGTGTGCTTAGAAGTATGAGTAAACACGAGCTATTGCTAGGTAAATATTCAGTGTGTTTATTGAATTAACTCCACAGTGATGCAGATAGAAAACTCTATTTCTACTGGAAAGGCTCCAGAATGCATCGTGAACAGCAGGAAAAAAAATAAAATTACAGGATAGCAAAGCTAATTTACTGTTTCTTGTGGAAAACATAATTGACATTGCCTGGTGATACAGGAGAAGTAATGCTTGCCAACATTTCAGTCCTCAATGTTAAGACAAAAGGATCCTAATCCCCCTGAGCAGCTGCTATCCAGGAATTAACCACAGGAATTCACCCTCTCATGTCATTTCTGGAATGAATCTTGGTCATATAATAGCTAATCAGAAGATTAAGGAATGAGAGTCAATCAATTATCTGAAAATCAAGTACACTGTTATTTAACTTTTAGAATGCTCAAGCAAAATAGAGTAGTAACATTTGCTCTGTGTGAGGTCTGATGTATAACTCTCTCCTGGCTGGGAGATAGGACAACTGTTCCAGTCTGAATTTCAGTAAAATCAATAATGTATTTATCCTGAAGTATATTAAAGCAGTTTCAAGCAAAAGCTGAAACACTTATTTGAATGAAGCTTCTTCTGCTGGATCTCTGCTTTGAAAATGACCTTAAAGTTGACAATGGCTTTGGTCTTTTGAAGAAATGTAAACTAATTTCCTGCTTCAGTTTTTAAAGTCGTATGTGAAACCATCAGGCTGCAGTGGTTTAAACTAACTGTGCTCTGGAAAATATGTAAAACTTCCAAACATTTATTGCAACATGCCTAATAATGATTATGCCTGCTGCTGACTAATTTACAACATCTGTAAGATCATCCTTTAATCTCTAGCCACATGAAAGTAAAACAAGTAGACTAAAGGTAAGATAAATCCTGGAATGCATAGGAAAGCATAGCATACTAAATTGGTTTATCAACAAAAAGAATAATGCAGACAAGAAGAAACAGAAGACAGCATAATAGACAGAAATTCTTTATGCTGGATGTTGTCATCTGTTTTGTGTACTCTGCCCTATCTAGCTTGAGAAGGGCAGCATCATTTTGATGCTAGCAGAAAAAAAAAAGAAAAGCCCAGTGAAATAAGTCATTGCTTTAAGCTGTATTTGATATCCAAGAATTTATGCCTAAAAATCATATGCTTAGGGGATTGTTCAGCTGTTGGGCTGAACATATGCTTCTTCTGTATTATAGTGCTGGATTATGTCATTAAAGAGTTCGGTTTCAATTTTAGGGTAATATGTAAATAGATCATTGTACTAAGGCAGCTGTTAAAGGGACCCCAAGATGAGTTATTTGTTTAGTTGGATGCATTCAACAATAGCCTTTGTTCGTGAAAGAGCCAGAGCAAACAAATGATTGTAAAAGGGCACACTTGAAAACAATTACTTTTCACCCATTCCTTGACGGCCTTGGCTGTGAAACCATCCAAGGTGGAGAGGACTTCCTTGCCTGTTGGGCTGCAAGCAAACTTTTTAGATAAACTGATATTACAAAGTTTGACTGAGAAGCAGTAGTCCTTCATAACCAGCAAACTAGACAACAAAGAGTTAAATGTCAACAACAGGATGCAAAACTCTTAGTTGAGCCAGTGCAGTGTTTTATCTGCTCATTATGGTTGCTCCCAAACCCACAGCCAATGGTAGTGTTCTCATTATAAACACAGATCAATAATTTGGTCAAAATTCCTCAAAGACCCAGAATCTAAACCAAGCAGCTCTTGTGAAAATGCTGACTGAGCATGCTCAATTAATTTCTTTTTAGTTAAGGGGCTAACATTCAGATTTCTGCTAATGTCATAGCCACTCGGACATGTAGATGTGTCATGGAGTTTAAAAAAGATGGGCTAGGAACTGTAGTAGAAAACACTTTTTAAAAAGTGTTTTTAGAAGTGTTCTCTTCAAATGTATTCCATAATAGTCTGCCATGTCTTTTATGGAACAGCCACCTCCTCCTGTCAGGTGTAAATGGCATGTGTTGTGACATTTTTCCTGAACAGGTATCAATAGGATAAAACAGATTTGAGAGTTTCATAAATGTTAATCTTTGTTGAAAACCAGTCTGATTTTAAAATAATGTAAAATAATATTCCGTAAAAAGTGTAATTTATATATATAGATAAAAGCACACAAAAAACAAACCAACAACAAAACAACCAAAACCTCAAAGGGAATGAAAAGATTTTCAAGGAATAGTTAGAAAAGAATAAACCCTTCAATTGCCTGAAGACTGAAAACTAACCATAATTCAACTTCCAATTTACTGCATTCAGCTAATTACCAGAAGAGTCTCCAAGCACTGAATAATCTCAGTAGCATATATGCCACTGAGACATTGCAAACAGGGTGAACTAAGGACATATTTTCCAGTCCTCCTCTTTTTTTTTTTTTTTTTCTTCTCCCCCTCCCTTTTTTTCTTTTTCCCAGCTAGATCTTTCAGGTTATCTGTGTGTGGTTAGTTTATAGTTTAATTCAATTATCACACAGGAGCTTAATGACACTGTCTCTAGACAACATGAAGAAATATATCTGCCTTGAATCTCAAACTGCTGCTGCATATGGTATGAATAAAGAGAGATCTGCAGCTGAAAACCTGCAGTAAGACAGTTCTCACTCATCTGGGAATAGAGGGGGTAGGACAAATGCTCCCTCAAAAGGCATGAACATTTGGACAGAGCTGGGGACTGAAGGAGAATGATGTTCTCCAGTTTCACCCATTAGTGAACCAACTAACAAACACAATGGTGTTGTTGTTATTCTTTTGCCATAAGCAACAGGACTCTGTGTGTGGGCAGCAGTTTAGTGGGGAGGAGGATAAGTCGACCCCTTTTTGTCCTATTGATTTTTTCCTATTTGCATGACTTGAGCAAATTAAATGATGCAATATGGCTTTTTGTTACAAAACAAAGTGAGAGATACCACCCAGACACATATGTTGATTCGTAGAAGCTGTTTACATGAGAATGGAGTGAAATCTACCGTGAACTGAGCATAAAAATTCGATTCAGGCTGGGTATTTTTTTTTTTCATTATGCTTGGGCCAGCAAGACTGAAACACAAGTTTTCCAAGAGTCTCTCAGACCTTGACAACTACAGAGTTGTAACTGAGGAATTCTTAATTAAAGTTAAACCACGATGGAATAGGGGAAAAAAAAAAAAAAAGGAAAAAACAAAGGCAAGAAAAAATAAAAAGACACCTGATTGTTTATTTGACGTGCAGTGATTCTTAATGACATTATCCAGCAACTTCCCTCCCTGTGCCTACCCCTGGATGCATGGAACATGATCCTGAAGGCTTAGGTATCAACGCGTCTGGAGATCTAAGCAAGAGGCTGAGAAGCTGAATTTAACTTGCTAAGGGATGCACAGAAATGACCATGTTAACGAAACGAGTGAGCAGAGGAGGTGCTTCCCTTCACATGACCGCAGCTCGAAATTGGGCAGAGAGGCTGCCAGGTAACGGCAGAAGGCAGACTCGTCTCACAGCACCTTGGGAAAGGAACCGGTCGGCAGCCACAGCTGCTAAGCAGGGTCCTAAAGCGGGAACCTCGCGGGGTTTGCAGCTGGGTGCACGTCAGCGGTAACACACGGGCCCCGAGGAGGCTGCGGTTCACAAAGTTTCGGTACACCGGTTCCAGCGGCTAACCAAACCCCTTCCTGACTAGAAACGCGGAGCAAACTGGACAAGGTTTTTCGCCCCAGACAAAAATAAACCGGAACCCCCGCCAAGGGAACGTACAGCCCGGTTGATGCCGGTGCTTGGGGGCTGGCTGAAGCCCGTCCAACTGCCGCTCTGGAGCCGCGCCCGAGCAGCGGTACCTACGGGCAGCCCGGCCCCCCTTCACCGGCCCTCCGCCGTGCCTCGGGACGAGCCGGGGCCGCGGCCACAAACTCCACTGCCGCGCACAGAAAGTAACTTCCCCGCAGCTCCGTCGGCTGGCAGAGAGCCCTCCCTGCCGAGCGTCCGTCCCCTCCAGGGCAGCCAGTCCGCAGCCGTGCTCCCCTCGACTCCCAAGGAGATAAATCTGCACCAGTGTCATGTTGCTGTTTCGCCGTCACCTCCAGGGCAGAACGGTCGGTCCTGTCACCCCCTCCCCTCCAGCCCCCGCTGCTGCATCCCTCCAGCACAGCAGCGCAGCAGGTTAGCGACTGGTGCGCGGGATTCACACTAAAAAAACCCACCACATCCCGAAACACCTCCAAAAGCCCAAAAGCTCCCCTCAAAGCCCGAAGCAGCCCTAGGTGGTGCCTACCTTCGCCTCGGCGTGCAGCAGCCCCTGCGCGTCAGTGCGGGAGCAGCAGGACAGGCGTGGGTAGAGGCCGCGGCACATCGCCTCCCCGCCGCCCGGGGCCTCCGGGGACAGCACCCGCCGGTCCCGCTTCTTCAGCCGCCTCGGAGGGGTCCCGTTGAGGCACCTTCTCCTGCGGGCGCCGCTCTCCCCAAACTTGGCATCCCCCTCGAAGAAGCACAGAACCACGGCCACCAGCAGCAGCTTAAACGGCAGCATCTTGAGCATCATGCCTGAGGGAGCGTGTGAATGCACCCAAAAAAGGGGGGTGAGGGGGGAGAAGGAGGGGAATCCCACTGACTTTTCTTTGCACTTCAGATCAGGAAACCACCTCCCTCCCCCAGAAGGGGAAAGTCTGGAGAAGAATAACGGTAGCAATAAAAAAGCCTACGGAGGAAAAAAAAGCACTTCGGTCACCCCCGCTTCCAAAAAGGCGGACGCGAAAAGGCAGGAACGGGGTGGTGGCGGCGGTGATTGGGGGTGGGGGGTTGGGGGAGTGAAACAAGCCCCCGAGCCCCGGGCGGGAGGAGGGATGCTCGAAGCCGGCGAAGTTGCGCAAGTGGCACAGGTTTAGCAGCTGCCGCGCCGAGGCGCCGAAGCTCGGGGCGGGCCGGGCAGCGGGTGGCGGCAGCCCTTCACTTGTCGTTGTCCCATAGGAAGGGTGTCCCCGCGGCGGGACGGTGGCGGCGGACGGTCCGGGCGATGCCCCCTCCGCTGCTGCCGGCGGCGGCTCACCAGGGCTCTCATGTTTCGCTCCCTCTTTTCTTCTTCTTTTTAAGCCGCGCGCGGGGAGGTGCTGCCACCGCGCGCCCTGCACGTCACCCCGCCGCACCGGCCGCGCGCGCCGCCGCGGAGGCTCGGCGGGAAGCGGCGGGGCCGCGCCCGGCCTCGTCACCGTCACCCCACCCCCCCTACAGCCAAACCGGCCCGGGCGGCACCGCCCCGCTCTACCCTGTAACGGTCTCCCGGTGGTGGCCTGGGGGTCGTCGTACCCTCCCCACGCCCCGGTGAAGAGGTGCAAGCTGCGGTCATGTGAAGGGAAGCGCCTTCGCTCTCCCGGTCGGGCCTGACTCGGCTGGAACCGGTGGAGCCCGGTGAGAGACGAGTGCTGTAGGTGCGTGCTGCTCCCTCGACAGCTGGAGGAGAGGCGCCTCGGAGTGGCGCAGCGGCGCTTGGCCAGCCTGGCGGAGGGGCTGCGCTGGGCCCGCCTGGTGCCCCCTGGCCCGTCCCTGAGCCCAGAGCCAGGCGCGGGGCAGGCGTCGACCGGCACAGGGCAGAGAGGTGGGAAGTGCCGGCAGCCCCCTGTAGCATCGTCACTTTCGGAAAGGGTGCAGCTGGGCTGACTCCGCGGTGTCGGGCTGCTTAGTCGCTCACAGTTTCGCTTAGACCATGCCAACCGGTTTCCAAGTACGATCAGTTGGTAACGGTGGCTTTTGGCACGGCACCAATTGGTCATGGTAAAGGGGGAGCAGAGTTTAGAGGGGTGAGTGTTCTCCTGGTGTGCTGAGAACAGGAGCCCTGCATGTGGGAAGAGTGGGATGAACCAAGTAGCAGGCCCTTTGTGGCAAGGAAGCACCTGAGGGACCAGAAGCCACCTGGAAAGGGAAAGGTCAGCCCAGTGTGAGCAGGAGTGAAGGGGATTTGGGAAGGAGAAAGGTGCAAGACCAGATGAAGCCAGCCCGGGGCAAAGGCCTGAAATAATGTCCCTGAAATAGAGGAGGGGAAAGGGTTGTACCCAAAGAGCCCCTTTAGGAGGGAGAAAGGGAAGGTAGTTCTGTGTGAAGTTCAGATGCGCAGCAGCACTGCGTCTAAAGCAAGTGAGGCCTGTTACTGTTCTCCTCGTGTTTATTTTTATAAACCAAAGAAAATGAGTCTTCTCAGATTTACATTTGAACTCTTAAAACAGTCTGTATTAAACAAAAAAAACCCACCACATGGACAAATAGTAGATCAGATAAATCACTGAGTAGTCACAAAGACTTTCGTCTGCCTTTTAGTGCATTTGTTGAAGGCTGGTGATTTCTAAAATCACGATCACCACTTGTCTTGCCACTGACTCAGCTGGCTGAAAATGTTCCCACCAAAGCTTGAGCTACATCAGTGTGAACAAGGGAAGCCTGTGGTGCAGCATAGGCCCTAGCACTCCTGTCGATGAGTGAAATAAGTGTGGCACCCTCGGGATATCAGCATCCTAAGGTGTTCCAGCGTCCATCCTTTGTAGGTTTAGAACAAGTGCTGCTTTGTGCACATGAACTTGTTCCGTGAGCAGCCTGACTCACAGAACTGTAGTGATGTGGTAATGTTACAACAGCTCTGCTGTTTTTACTGCTCTGGATTATTACACAGACAATTCTGAAGTAAAAATGATTCTGGTATAAAGCAGAATTACAATATCAGCATAAAAGCACTTTTATTCCCAGGCAGACTCCTTACAGAGGGTTATGCTGGCAGAATTGTAGTGGGCAAAAGCCCCAGCTGGAGCTCTGTGTCTTCCCCTGTGGAGTCAGGTGCTCGCCTGCTTTCCATGCTGATTGCATGATTCTGCTTTCCACCTCCCTTACTCGAGTGGGAAACTGGGTCTCAGTGGAAAGAAGTGACTATGGGGCAGATACCCTCATGAAAAAACAAACATTCAGTGAAAATTTCTGTTGGGCCATTGTGGCCCGGTCCTCACAGTTCCTGTCTCAGTGAAGGAGAGAGGAAGTAAGGAGCATAAATCTGTATGATCAAAGTAATACAGCTATTAGTAAATAACCTTTCTTCCGCCTTCAAGTGCTGCCTGGATAAATATCCGTTTCTATGTATACCTGTACCAGTTCTTGGAGGAGGTGAGTTTGAGGTATATTAATTAAACAGAGAATGACTTCCCAAAATGGGATTTAGATCAAGTTGCCAAAGTAAGAAAGAGCTGGCAGTTTGTGGAGGTCCGTTTCTGCACAGAAATGTTACATGGATCTATGATGGAGACATTTCCCAGAAATTCCGTGGAATGTACTGTTGACCTTGTGTAATATGAAGTGCCAGAAGCTTCAAGCTCTGTAGTGACAGAGTGATACAGACATATAAGTGAAGAAGGTTGTGTTGTTCAAAACCTCTGAATAGACATTGCTGATCCTTGGGGTTTTGTGCATGAAGACCTGATTTAATCTCATGTTCCTTTCCACACTCCACACTTTAAAAGTACATTATAGCTTCTTCAGCAACTTTTTTTTTTTTTTTTTTTTTTTAAAGGGCTGGTTGACAGCAGGATCTTATTTACAAACCTTATTAATAATGCAAAGTTAAGGTCAGTATTGGTATATGCCAGTGTCAGCTTCAGGTGACTTCCAGCCTCTGATAAACAGAGATAAGGGACTACTTAGGAAGTAAAAACATACACATAGGAAATATGGTTAATAAACACATCAGTATTTTTAAGGCAACCTGGATTCTGTCATCTGAATCTGAATTTCATTACTAGAAATGGTTAAACATGCTGATGCTGTAAGTGAGCTGAAATAACTTGTGTAATTTGTTCTTTGTAGGATGTAGGTGAGAATCTTGGGGTTACAATGCAGTTAGGTGGGAAAGGGTTAGAGAGTTTCACAAAAGGAAGCTGTTGCTGCTACAGTGTTTGGCTGTTGCTAGGTTTTCTTCTGTTTTTGCAGAGCAGATAAACAGCCTGGGCTTATTTATGCCATCATCTTCCTTATTATCTATATCATGATGTGTCATGGCACCTCTGTTGTGTGAGGTGAATGTGTCAGAACACCCTTCAAAGAGCATAAGGCTGATTGTGGCATGCACTTGAACTTGTTATTTCTTAAATTGTTCTATGTATGTTCTCAGACACATTTTGCAAGGAAATTCAGTTGCACCAAGACACCTGTGTTAAAGTTAGTGAACTCTTCAGTAGTTTGAAGAGAAGAGGAAATGTGTAGTTATGTGCAGCAGCAGTTGCTTTGGGGAGATATGTGAGTTTACAGGCAGGAACAGAAGCTGGGTAAAGTTCTGATGGAAGCAGACAGTAGCATCAGATTATTCTTAAACTCCCAACAGATGTTGTCTGGTGGTACACATTTACATCCTCTTGTGATGCGTGTAGTGACAGGATGAGGGGTAATGGCTTCAAAAGGGAAGAAGATGGATTTAGATTAGAGATTATGAAAAAATTCTTTCCCAGGGTGCCCAGAAAAATTGTGGAGGCTCCAAGCCTGGAAGTGGTCAGAACCAGGTTGGATGATGCCTCCAGCAAGCTGTTCTAGTAGGAGGAGTCCCTGCCTATGTCAAGGGTGTTGGAATTAGATGATATTTAAGGTCATTTCCAAACCAAACTATTGTATTATTTTATGATTCATGGAAGAACTTCATATGCAGTTACCTCACTTGTATAGCTAAGCCCTTGCAGTATAAGAAGTGTCCGAGTAGTAGTATCAGGGCTAAATTCCATTCTTCCACGTCGGTAGCAACTGCCTCATGTGTCATGAGGAGGAATGTTGCAGTTTTGGAGCAGGCCAGGAGACAAACCAACACTCAACATTAATCTGCATCTGAGAAATTATGATATTTAAGATACGAGTACAGGAACATCACCCACTGAATCAAGGACATTTCACTAGGTGGACTTCAGCTCTTAGAGAGTGGCTTTTCTTTTGGTTTAGCCAGCATTTAACTTCTGAAGCATTTTGGTCTTGCTGTTATTTTGCTAAGAGAATAAATGTTGGGGTTTGTTTTATTTGTTGTCCATTGTAACATACTTGTTATTTCAAGCACTCTGTGAACTGTGGGGCATGCTTTGAAGCCGATGATTCTACTCTATTTTTAGTTTTAGGTAATCCTACAAGGCTCAGGGAAGATTCTCCTCAATGATCCTTATAGGTCCCTTCCATCTTGAAATATTCTATGATCCTATGTTCTTGTTGGGGTCATAGCCCAGTAAAAAACATTGTCATGGATTCTTCAATGCTGGAAATTAGGATTCTGTTTCCAGATTTAATTCTGAAAAACAGCCTTTAGTTTTTGTATGTTCCATTTAGAAAGGAAAGTAGAAAAAAAATCTTTCTAAAGTAGTCTAATAGTTCCTTTAAATTACTTTGAAACAGAACTGAGCTTGAGAATCCAAGCTCTGAGGCTTCTGCTTCAGCTGTGGCTCCTGTAACTTGAAGATCCCTGGGTTTTTTTGTCAGCTAAATGGACAGAGCTTGATGAATCTGGAAATTTGGGCTGAGGACTTGGGCAGGAGTCTCAAGGTTTAGTCGTCTGGACTCCTGTGTTTCTGGCTTTTTTTTTTTTTNTTTTTTTTTTTTTTTTTTTTTTTTTTTTAGGGTCGAGGGGAAGCCTGATCCTGAGAGTCTCATTAGAAGTGTAGAGTTTTTTCTGGCTCTCTGCTGCATGACTGAGGCTACGGTTCCTATGGCTTCAAGGCAGAGAACTGGACTATCAGGAAACCCTGAATCTGGGACAGTTTTTATGGCAGGAGTTCCACACAGCTGTGAACTCTGCAAGTCCCTTTGCTGTAGCAGCTTGGTAATGAAGGAGGAAAACTGCTGGAATGGTTTTGTTAAAACGTCTTGTGGTTAGTCAGAAGTTTATAAACCCATTATATTTTGGTGCTTATTTCTGTTTGTGATGTAACAGAATTTTTTCAGCTTGGTCAGAACATTTCTGGTTGGTTCTATCCACCAGGTATTATAGCCCACATAATTTTGTGGGGTTGAGAATAACATGTTGCTTGTCTTTGCATACCACAAATACGAGGTGTGAAAGCTGGGATAACATGAATTAACAGGACTTGTTAGGATATTTTTTAATGGGAAAAAAAGGTGCCCAGACAGTCACAGACAAGTTTTTAGGGTATGTCTTTACCACAGAGTTCCCCATGGCTCTTAGAAATCCTCTAAACCAGCTGAAGCCACCTGGACTGTTTGGGATTGTAAACTAATGTGTCTACTTTCTAAACCTGACTTCAAGAAAACCTGAGTCCCATCTGGGTACAAAACCAGTTCTGGGCTGATGCTAACTCCCTTTGATTGGCCCACCAGGGAATATGAACTAGAGATTATTTTAGCACGTCATGTCAGCTGCCAATGCAAACCTTCAATTACATGTGTTCGATTCTGCAACATAAGCTCAGGTACCTAGAAGGCAGATAAAGCAAACTGTTTTGTGAGGGAATTAGGGCTCAAGAGGCCCTCCTGCCTATGGTCTGCATGCTTTCACTACCTGCTGTAATTCACCTCAACAGCGAGTCTTTATTTGTGTTTGTTACAAAGAGACAAAGGAAGCTGCTGTGGGAAATTCTTTCTGTTCTCCCAGGGACTGTAGTAATCTCTCTGCCTGCTGCAGTCTACCAGGCACATCTATGCTGTCCCTTGCTCCAGTGTCTGAGGTATCCTTAACTTGCTGTAGGAGCAACTTGTGTAAGATGTTGTCCAGGAAAATCTGAAATGCTTGTAGTAGTCATCAAAGGAAGAAAGATCTTTCTGAGTAACTGGTAATTGTGCATACCAGGACTAAATGATGGACCTAAATATTTGTGCTTGGTATTCTTTGTTGCCTGATAACTGTGGGGATGGAAATTGTAGTCTGGCAGTGGGGATGGAAATTGTAGTCTGGCAGTGTTAAAACTCCACAGTCATGAAGCTCTGCTCTGAGCTGCTGAATGACTGGGACACTAGGTAGGATTCTCCAAGTTTTCTCTGTGTTGGTGCAGTGTGCTCTGCTACATAAACCAGTGTGAGACAATTCATATTTAACAGAGAACCTTTGGGAAATTCTGTAGCTTTCATGTAATCCATGCTGAAGCACCATGTACAGCATTGGTGCATATGTGCTGTATTAGCTGTGCTGTTGGAGTCAGTCAGCAACTGCTGTCCTGTCTTTTCCTGGAGCAGTATGTCTCTAATTCATGTGTGTGATGTAGTTTTTAGAAAGACCCATCTAGTTCAGATGCATAATTCATCTTTCAGAAAGTAGGGAATTTAAATATATTTGCTCCTCAATACGTTGTTCTCAGAACTGCCAAGTGCCCTGGCATGTGGAGGAAGTACCAGAGTACCCAACAACCATTCTCAGACACGTGCTGCCAGCATGCTCACAATCAGTTGTTTTGGCCTGTGCGAAATTACTCCAGAACATTGCTGAAAGCTGCCTCACCTTTCTGGCACTGCACGTGCTTCTGCAGGCTCATGTGTGCTTCTGGCTGTGCCCATGCACTTCTGGCTGTGCCCATGCACTTCTGGCTGTGCTGGTGTAGTGCATGCATGGCAGCATCTTTTGGAAGTGCCTCCTTAGTGTCCCCTGACCGACAGTTACAAACGTTACCCTCGGTAATTTTCTCTGTCTTGCTTCCCTGAAGGGTCCTTGGGAGCATTGTGTTAGCAACTGAAATCCTGACCGAATGAGATCAGTCTGGAGAGGATTAAAGCTTTTCAGAGTCCCAGTCATGCAAAGAAAAAGCTGGAAGAAGCAGGTGATTTTGTGAACAGCTAATTCCTACAGAGGCTGTTCTTTGGTAACTTGTCATTGAAGTGTGTGAGTTTGGCCTGCTTGCTCTCCCTCACACTCCTGTGATGCACAGCAAATTTCAAGCTTTTGGATCTTAGGTTATTTAAATCAGCCAACCTGTAACTGAAAAACAGTGCTCAGCTTCACTGTGCATAAAATGGAATATAGACACCAGTTTGGCTGGGAGTTTAGGATGTGGTCATAAAGCTACTTTATCCACACGGAGAACTGGCAAACCCATCAGGTTGTGGGTCTGCAGGCTGATATTATTTTGCCAGGAATGTGGTCTTCAAAGAGAGATTGGGCAGACAGATCTAAACCTTGACATGAAGAGTCCATTAACTTTGGTGAGAAATAAATCTAAGTAGGTGGTAGGTTCACCCACAGGTGGCAATGTGTGAATCATTTCTTTCATTTGACTGTAAGATGTATGAACAAAGAAGATCCTTGGATAAAGATATAAACTGATATGGATGCCAGATGAACTTTGACTGAACTTAAGGCCGAACCATATTTTTAAAAATAAATAAATAAACCAGGATAAGGAGACACAATAGCAGATGCTGGAACCATCTGTTCCTGGACAGCTCTAATAGAAAACTACTTCTGGTGTAGTGTGTTTTCCCTGTTAAGTAGTGGTCTGCCTGTGGTGAGGTATGAACAATAATGGTCCTGATCTCCAAGTGAGTTGTTCCCCAGTCCCAGAACCTTTATATGCAACTTGGTTTCTACAGCATTTGAGATTCTGTGTATAATCAAGTGATTGAGTTAAGCACTCCATCCTAACCTTAAGGCATGTATTACAATCACTATCAAATGAACTTCAAGGATGAGCTGTACTGCTTCATGTAATTTGTTACAGATGCAAGGGAATCCCTCATTTCCCAAGGAATGGTCACTGCAGACTGGGTGTTGTTTGAATGAGGTAAACAGGCTGCACTTAACCCTTACTGCAGAGGTTTGGTTCTGATTTGGGCAAAGCCAAGTGGTCATGATTCCAGCATGTTAACCTTTCCTACTTCTCATCTAATTTTATAGAGTAGGGCCCAAGTGGTTATTTAAAACAAGAATTATTGTGTTCAGGGACGGTACAAAGTCTGTGTCTGAGAGAAGATTAGCAGGTATACGTCACCACTTGGGTAGGATGTAGTGATCAATGGGTTAAGTGTTGACTTCCATCAATTTTTCAGGCCCATCCAGTGGAATAATGATATTTAATAGTTTCTAATATGGAAATGCTTCATTTGCAGGATGGTGTGTGTGACTCATGTACTAGTTGTTGAATTTTACTAGAAGATCAGTCGAGTATGGGTGGGAGACAAATGAGTTTCTGCTGCCACTCAATGTTTTTTGGAAACTCAAGGATCAGTTGGTTGAGGAGGGAATACTTGTTCCAGCAATCATTTTCTTCTAATACAGACCCTGAGATTCCAGCACTGTACTTTCAGTGGAACTGTTTATGATAAACTTAGCTGAATATATGTGCTGGAGGAAGGCCCCGAGGACATTCAAATCTCGTGCCTCTGGCAGCTTGAAGGAGCAGAGGGACTGTGTGGGCTGTCCTCTTTGGATCTGTGTTTTTTTTATATGAAATGTTCAGTTCTTCTGGGAGGCCTTTGTGTTGCTCCACCAAGCATGGCTTTCTGAAGGGTTTGAACTTGGACATGGAGGGCACATGTATGTCTCAGGAGTAGGTAATGTGTGCAGAAAAAACTTTGGGAGATGCTTCTAAGTGACAGCTGTATGTTCCCTGAGAGTGCTGCTGGACCAAGAAACCAGTGAACTAGTCTGGAAGTCTGCAGAATTAGATAATTTTGACAGAGCTGAGTGGACAGGTAATAACTCAAAAGTTTTCAGTGGTTTTGGGTTGCACAGAAAGCTTTTAAAAGTTTTAATAATCATTTTTAATGAGATGTTAAAAACGTCATTTCAAGCAGGTAACATATTAATGATGAGTGAGTTATAATGGTTTCCTACAGAGAGGGAGTCATGTAAGACACAAACAGGAAAATTCTAGATAGAGACTTGATGGGGAAACAGTCCTGTACTTCTCTTCTTCCTTACCCATCCATAATTCAGAGATTTCTCAAGGAGGATTCCACCTGTGTCCTGAGATACACCTGCATGTAACTGTTAGGATGAGACAGAATTCTGAAAAGAATGGGTTAATCATGATTTTTTTTTACATCCTTTCTTAAAGTGGACAGAAGTTCACCCACGGATAAGTAGATCTAAGTAAAGACCCTTTTATAAAAAAAAAAACAAAACAACAAAAAAACCCCCGCAAAAACACCCCCCCCCCCCCAAAAAAAAAACCAAAACCAAAAAACCCAAAGGATAACAATTAATGACAAAATAGTGAAGGAAAGGTAAATAATGAAATCAAGGTTCATTCAGATATGCTTTACCCTCTCTTGTGCCTTGATCTAGAGCCCACTGAAAGGTTCCCCCTAATTTTATCAGCTCTTTCTTGGTTGTCTGCTTGCTATGCACATCCTTCTAGTCTGGAGCTGAACTTCAGCACTGCAGCACTTTCATACTTTGTTTCCTGCGAGTGCCAAGTATACAATGCCTGTTCACTTCCATACTTCGCTTTCTTTTGATAGTTACACTGTTAATATTGCATTAGTGAGGAATATTCTCAGTCATTCACTGACAGGACAAGAAAATTCATTCACGTATCACTTAACTTTTCAGCCGTCAACAGCTTCTGGTTAGTTCTGAAACAGAAACCATTGCAATGTGTTCAGATTCTTACTAGGAACAACATTTACTTGTAAATCTTTCTTAGAGAAAGGTGTCCATTTCAGTGACCTTACTTGTCAATTGCACACAAGACTTGCAGGCTTGTCTGAGGAGTATTGTGAAAATGCAAAGCTCTTCATAAATGCTAAGTACTGTTTATAATAGGATTTTTTTTTTCTTGCAACCTGTCTGTGATCTTTTCAGTAAATTATCAAACCAGACTGTGCTGGAGCTTGCTAGAGTGCTTAAGTGAGAATAATGTTTAATTACCTTGTCTGGTGTGTAAGATACAGTCATTGTATATGACAGTCCACAAACCGGAGAACTGTAGCACTGCAGTTTATGTTATTCAAGTATTGTATGTGCTAAACATGCACTTTTCATGGGTGTCAAGTGCTCTGAATAACTCTTAATATAAAGCAACAAAGACAGAGAGATCTTATGCTTTATCATATAGATTTAATGCTTCATGAGTTTGCATATTCATAAACATTGTGGAATATTTGTTATTGACCTGATGGAAAAGAGCTGAGGCTCTGTTGTGTCAGTATATGTCAGAAGTGTGTGAATACTTGAATATCTCTCTTTAGGTGAATGATAAAAAAATCCTTCTTTTTCATAGCTCTAGTTCTACATTTTCTAAACAGGTAAAATACTCTGGAGTTACAGTGTCTTAAATTTGCTTTGCTTGTGGAAATGCAGCATTGCAAAGACCTGTGTGAGTTGATACTGTGATTTTGTTTCCATGCCTTTAGCAAGGAGATAATTGGAAGTGATGATATCACTGTTTTACAGGTAGCCAAAAGCCTTGGCTGTGTGAATTCTGGCCGAGATGGTGAGGAGTGCTGCAGCCCAAGTATGGTTCTGTCGCCAGTTCCACCAATGTTTCATACTGAGAATGGGTAATTAGTTTTCACTATAAAACTTTACTTGACACTAAAAAAAAATATGAATATTGCTACAGAACACTATTTGCAGAACCTGTATCACATTTCTGGTACAATGTGCATCAGAATTGATTTTATTTTCATCTGCTGGCACAGATAAGACAGTGTCTGAATGCCCTAACTTTGGGAAATTTGCTAATTACAGTGATAAAATACAAAAGCTGAATACAATTATTTTGAGATCCTTTTTTCTTTTTTTAATTAGTTTACTATCTCTATATGCTTTTGAGTCCCTTGGAAGTTAATCCTCTGTATGTATTTCATATGCATTCGTATGTTGCCCTGCACAGTGGCAATATCCATTTTATTTTGCCATCTAATTTGTGTTATAGTAGCCTATAGAGTAATATGAGAGAAAATTCTACACAAACTGTGGAAGTATCAAGACTGTAGAAGGTGCATTGATTAGAGTAGTGTTAAGCATGGAGAAAATGCGTGCTTCCTTCTATCATTAAATATCAGCAGGTAGTAACGGAGACTCGTTGAACTCTGGTATGAACTCTGAGCTATAGATGATATTCAGAGTGATGATTTCTTGGTTTTGCCCTGTGGTTAAGTCTAAGTGAGTGAGCAAAGATTGCATGTTATAATAATTAAATAAATAAATATAAAAGGTGTTTAATAGATTGATTCATTTACTTATTGGTTGCCTGCAAATTTGAAATTGGGAAAAGGAAAGCCTGTTATTTCAGTCTAAGAGACTGCAGATTTCTAAGTTAAAAAAAGTGCAGAATTCTAAGCTTTTGAAGTGCCTATGCTCTAGCAATTAAAGAAAGAAAAATAGCTGTGCTTCATTAAAACCAGTAGCACATTTGCTAAAACCTGTAGTGGGGGCAGATTCTTGTCCTTGGTGTTTGAGGCATGGAAATTTTGTGATGGATCTTTCCGTGATCCTTTTCTGGCCACGTTCAAGATGCACTTGTAAAAGAAGAGGAGACTCCCCAGCTTTTTGAAACAGCCATGTGCCTGTTGAGTCCAATTAAAAGAATTTCTACTACCTAAGAATCTGCCCCAAGGCCTTTCTGGTAAAGACCATTCTGTGTTATTTTCTTTGAAAGACCAAAACCTGTACCCAAGAAATAACAAGAAATTGCCTTGTGCTGCACCTTGTGCATTATCATTTCAGTACCTTAACAAACATAGTGGCACTTCAGTAGCAAAGAAAGGAAGGTGACCTGCCAGCTAAAGCAGGATGCAGTTACTACTTCTGTGCTAACCAGTCTGTTTTGTGATTGAATACTGTCTTCTCCTCATTACTTTAAATTCCAAATATAGAAATAGTACTCATAGGGCAGAGTGAACCAGAAAACTACAGTGTCATTTTCAGGTTGTGCTTGTAGCACCGGAACTTAATAACAAGAAACTTACTGCTGTTTCACCCTCAAACATAAGAGGCTACACAGGCACTGACAGATTGTTACTATGGTGCCACCTCAGAGACTGCCAAGGTGCTGACTTAGGGATGCTATGGAAATACCTAATGTTCTGACTGTTGCTGGCCTCAGCTGAAGGGGAGAGTTCACCACATTTGAAGAACCCTGAAGTGATCCTTCTACAGTTAGCTGTCCTGAATGCTTCACATTCCATATGTCCTGCAGGAAAGGAATAGCTCCCTTTTTCTGTTGTTTTGTTGTCTCCCTTCCCTGCTCATCCTCCCCAGAACTAAGTGGAATTCACCTTGCAGATCAGGAAGACTTTTTAAGGCTCCCAGTCTGCTGCACAGCCACGCACTACATATGTTGTTTTGGTTAGCAGTTCAAGTGTCCTAGCAAGTCCTACTTAATAATCTATCTGATAAGGCTTGATTGTGCTTTGCTCTGTTTAAACTTTTGGGGGAACTGTTTAGAGAATGAAAGTGCTCCAGAGCCCACATTTGTGTAAAGGTCCAGAAGTGGAAAACACAGCTCTTAGTGTCTCAGAGTCTCATGAGCAAAATACCAAAAGGAATTGCAGATTGCAGTATTGTGCTCAATATCTCACCATTAGCCTGCTGCAGACATTGTGCATGCAGTGTCTGTTTATACTTTGTTTTCTGTATTACATTTTGGTGATATGCACATTAAATGGAATGTCATAGCTCTTTGCAGTGGCAGAACCTGCTGAAGGAAGTGGTGATGTGTAGATCCTCAGGTTTCACCGTGGTAGTAGAGGATTGTGCCTTATATTTTTTGAGAGATTGTCCTGAGTTTTCCAGCTCTAAACAGCACTATCAAATTGTAGGTGGTGCTATTTCTCTGTGGGATTATGTTTCCATTAAATAATATATATTGAAAATAATGTGCCCTTGCAGGCAAATGACATCTTGTATCCAGCTAGAAAAATATCTGCATTGACTCTTTAGAACTGGTCGTAGATACCTAGTAAAGTATTGTTGTTGATGTTGTTAATGATTAGGCAGTAACTTTCTCCTGTTATATTGCTCATGCTTATGCACTACAAATGATAGAATACAAACTTCCATGGTGTACTTGCCCTGTGTCATAGTATCTCAAAGCTGTTACTGAAAGGAAAAAAAATACTCAAGCTACAGATCATAGCTGCTGCGACAAATGAGGAATTCCAAAGGAGGTTACAGGAATCTTGTTAAAGTTAGCGTGTTTTAGACATTCAGAATGCCATTCTTCTGGACACATTCCTTCAGCTCACAAAGGAGATAGCCATGTGGGTTTTAGTGATGGCATTTTTGTAGCTGTGGCTGTTTAGGTGTTTTGTGTCTAAACGGAACTCTTCCTTTCCCTTCTGTCCTGGCATTCCCAGTGTTTTTACTTAAATTCAACATTTTGATAATTGTAGCTGAACAATTCTATTTTGTGTACTTATGGCACTTCATGTGAAGCAGTTCTGCTTTCATTTCCTGTTTATTTTTAGTTGCTAATTTTCAGTCTTTTTCCATCCCCTTGGGTTTTTTAAAATCCTGTTTGGTACAAACCAGGGTGGTCCAACTGGCAGCCCAAGGAATAATTCCATCTGGCCTGCTGCATTTGCCAAGGAGGAGCTAAGAAATGCCTGTAAGGGCATGCGTTGCCCTCGCAAGCAAATGTTACCTATTGCTCAGACACATAACCATGCTTAAAGCCCACCTGCTGTGCCATGTCCACCCAGAAAAAGAGATTGGCACTGGTCACCCCTTTTCCTGAGCATAGCCAGGTGTCTAGTCGTCCTTTCAAAACAGTCTTCAGAGAGGATGCTGCAAGTGGAGGCTAGCACCTGTCCCCAAAATGGTAGACCACTGTTGTTTTTCCTGTTTGTACTGATCAATTGATAGGCAGTGCAACAGGAAAACTGTGCCTAAGCCCTGGAACAGTTGGAGCTAATTAGAATTTTAGTATCACCTTCAACAAAGCTGATGTTATTAATTGATGGTGGTGTTGCTGGCTTTGCATCTGACCTCAGTAAGTGCCCTCTGCCAAGTCACTGTATCTCTTTCCCATGTGAAAGCACAGTGGTAATAACCAAGCACCGTGCACTGAAAGCACTATGAGAACCAAGTACATTTTGTCACATTGGCAATCTGTTTCCAGAGGAGTTTTTTTGGCTACTTTGTGCCTTTTGTTGCAGGATATTTTACCTTTGGGTGCACGTGGGTGCCTCACTCGAGATCAGCGCATCTGCCAGTGTGCAGTTTCTCATAAGGAACTATCTCAAAAGCCAAATTTATCCCATGTACTCCATTACATTGTACAATAATTGCTTCTCTGTAGCAAAATGAACCCAACTATGCATGAGGTCTGACCAGTGCCTCTTAAAACAATATCATATCTCTTGATGTGTATTGCATTTCCATTAAAAATATTTCTAATGTTTAGGAGGAATGGGCCAGAGAGAGTTTGGCAAAAGGCTGAAACAAGCAATCAGGAGCAATATACCCAAATGTGCATTTACTGTTACCATATATCATCGTGTGATGACAACAGAGCTCTACTGGTTTTAGAGCCCTTATTCAATATACTGTAGCACAAAGAGTTATCAAAGACTGGATAGAAACACCCCCACGCCCCCCCATCCATAGTACAGGATCTTCATTTTGTACTAATGCCTTTTAAAATCCTTTAAATTGTAGAGGTACACCAGATTAATGTTCACAACTTACAACCCCTTTCCTGTTCAAAGTTTACAGCAGCACAACTGCTCTATTCACTCTCTGCTCATTTGTTTTAAAATATTTCTTGTGTTTTTTGTCCTAGGCCCTTTATTCTGGTCTTCAGTGTTCCCCATTATACTGCTCATCTCCAATTTTGGTTAAAAACACCCCTTATTTCTGATACAGATCATCTCCCCAGGGCTTTTTTTGGATCTTGATTAATCTCCTTTGTTTTCTGTCTCCTCTTTGTCTGTTCTTTTTCATTGTCTCCTCTTTAGGCTATCTGTAGCGTTTTCCCAAGTCTTTCTTTCCTTCTCCTTCTTTTCCCCTTTTATGCTCAGATCCTTTTTCCACACTGATTTCCCACTGTCTTCCTTTGGTGTTCCTTCCCTCCGCCCAGTAACTTTCTCCCCATATCCCTCAGTTAGACTTTTCCCTTTTCTTTCTGCTCTGGGCACTTTACTGCACTATCCTACACCCCTCTTTGTTTTCCTTTCTCTTCCCTAATGTTGTCTTACATCTGGGAGATGACTGATGGTGACAGAAGAGAGGAAGGGAAGGCAACAGCTGAAGGAATTAAGACATAGGCTAACTTTCAGAGAAAACTTTTGTTCAGGAGTAAATAATTGAATGGAAGCATCAAAGAGGAACAGCAGTAAAATGCCTGATTATTTACGGCTAATTATTTATTACTGAAACTGAATTTTATTACAGTGAGCAAAGTTGTAGAAGCATTCTGTGACAGCATGCTTAAAAACAGATAAAGCTTAAGCAGAGTCAAAACATAGTTATAGGTATTAAATGTACTTATTAAGCAGTTGCAGGGTGCATGTTTCTGGAAATGTCCATGGAGAAAGAAACTGTACTGGAGGATGGATAAGGAGAGGCTAGTGAGAGAAATAAACCCAGAAATAAGACAAGGAAACTATGCAGTCATACACAAAGTATGAAAAGATGGTGAATCAGAGCAGTAAACACCTACATCAAGTGTTTGCAGCAGGTTGAAAAACAGAAAAAGTAGCACAGAACTGAGAACAAGCAATGATTATTCTGCTAGACAAGATGAAAAAAGCCAGGAGCAGTGGAAATGGCAGCAGAGCCAGCTTTCTGAGGGCACCAGGCACACACTGCTCATTCATTTCAAGCAGGATGCAAAGCTTTCTGGATAAGACAATGAAGTGCTAGGAAGCCAGTGGGTTTGAAAGAGGATATGGCTCATACTGATTAAATTCTTCCTTGTTTGGACAGCAGAAAGCGCTCAACTAGAGGAATTTAGGTCAGAGTTACCCACTGCATGGTGGTTTGTCAAAGTTTTTTATACTTTATTGGTGATAGGATCCAAAGGTTTTGTCTAGATTTTGCTACTTGAATACAAGTTTCCTAACAGAAATTTGTTCTCAAAGTTATTACCCTGTGTTAGTGAAATCACAGGCAGATCTAGTCAGTCACTGGTGTAACTGGAATATCAGTCCTGTGAAAATGTCACAAACTTCTCAATTGCAGTATGTGCAAGGACTCAGTTAAAATAAAAAAAAAAAAGAAAAAAGAAAAGGAAAAAAAAGAAGATGAAAAAGAAAAAAAGCATCATTTGAGTAGCTTTGTCAGTGTTTCTAAAATGCTAGTCACATCTCAGTGGCTATCAAGGGTTCCAGTGAGCTGGTGTGTATTAGAACAGTATCTTGCTTGCTGAAAGCCTCAAGAGTTAACACCAAATCCTCTGTAGTTTCCCGGCACAGTGAATAATTGGGTAGCAAAACCTTTGTGATCAGAACATTTTCCTGCTTGGAAGTTACATTTCCTGGAAGTATTATGCTGGAAAATGGTACCACACACCTAAGTACTTTGAGTGGTGTTAAATTAGGGTGAAGGAAGCATATCCTTAACTAAAACATCAGCAACATTTTACAGAAATTAGATTAGAGGTGGCCAACATGGTTTCACCAAGGGGAGACCATATGTGACTCATTCTGTGGCCTTCAGGGATGGAGTAACCACTTTAGTGCACCAGGGAAGAGCTATCAGTGCCTTCTATCTGGACTTCTGCAAGGCCTTTGACATGATCCCCACGACATTCTTGCACCTAATCATGAAACATGAAATACTGTCTATGGAGCTTACACCTAAAGAATGTAGAATAAGAAATGTTTTATAGGCTAATTGGTCTCGACTACCGTCTCAAGGAAGAGAAAAATAAAATAGATTGAAATGGCGATTAAAAAACAAAGGAACATTTTATCTGGGAAAAGATTGCATCTTACAAGCTCATTACAGTAGTGATTTTAACATGTCAATGATTAATTTTTATACCAATTTAGAGACCAAAAAAAAAAAAGGAAACGAACAGGTGGTACTGCACTTGGAATGGTTATGGGCACTCAGTCTCCAGTCCTGTTGGTAGGGATAACTCATTTCAGTATCTGATCGAGCCATGCATGTATGTCCCTTACCACTATAATGTATATACCTAAGCAATTTTCATGGCAAGCTGATCTGCTGGAGTCAATAGCCACTTGACAGGAAACAAAAACCCTTAGTTTGCAAGCCATGAAGAGATTTGGGCAGGTAGGACAGAGAATGATTTCAGCAGCCCATGGATTTCCATGCTACTCTGTACTCTTTCTTGCTTTGCAGTAACTTTGCTTTGAGATGATGTAGGGAGGGAAAATTGCTTCAGTATGTCATTATAATTTTTTTTTACAGATATAGATGAGGGCTGAGAAGATGAGCAAAGTGTAGTACTCATCCCATAGATTTGATTTATTTTTTTAAAAAATTGATTCTGTTATATAGTCTTAGGAAAGAAATGAAGGGGGTTCTCTCCCCAAAGTGAAGCAGATGTTTTACTGAGCCAAGTCTGAGATTTTGTTCTTTGTGGGGAAGCAGAGGGGATGCCTATTTATGGTATTTTGCAGCTGCACTGAAGGAAATACTCTCTTCAGATTATGTTGAGTGGCTCCATAGTATACAACGTTTGTGGTCCCTCGGTTAAGCCAAGAGCGATGTAAGCAACTTGTGGGCAGACTAGACCTTAAGAATCTGATCCTTAGACATGGAGACAGTCCTGCATGAGTTTAACCTTCTGTGAATTCAGCCCTCTGAAATAAGCAGAATTTACTGTTGTCCAAGCAACATGAGTTGTGCTTTTCAAGTGTAACTCGTGTGAGGAAGTGACATGCAGTTGCTGCTGTCTAGAAGATGCAGATTTGTGTCTGCAAAGTTATTCAAGGTGTGAGTAAAAAGTGCTGCAGTTTTATGTTCTGGTGCAGCAGATTATAGTGGAGGGCAGAGAGTTAAGGGTTCCATCTGCTTCCCAACTGAATGTGCAGAAAAAAAAATAATACCTGACGACTCTCTTCTCTTGGCTACTTTTGAACTGATATGGGAGCTGGGGATGTTTTGGTCCTTTTGGGTCCCTGTAGCCCCACATCCTAGTTCCTAGCATGCATGTGTTATTTACAGGAATAAGAATACATTCTGGAGTTCAGTAAGTTGATTATTTCAGGAATCTTTAATCTCTGTGGCCCTGTTGAGCAACAGGGTGTTTGGCCCAGCATGAGCAGCGTCTGTCACTCAGAGCAAGCTTGGCTACCCGTATATGGTACTGTGTTGTTCCAGTTAAGTATACCTCAACTGAGTTGACAACACAGCATAGCTTCGTGGTTGCACAATCAATGTTTTCTTCTTCTGCTTTGTCTGTGACCTCTAGCCAAACCCTGCTTTCAGCAACTAGTTTCCATGTGGGATTTTCTCTGCAGTTATTGCTGTATTAAATGAGTTCCCTGCAAACAAGTATTAATTTATTTTGTGCCCCTACACAAATATCTGCATACTTGAAACACCAGAAGAGCAAATCCTGTTTTGTCAAAAATTCCTGCTTCTCAGAACACAGGATGCTTTAGGCCCGATTGCTCATATGGAGCTGCTTATGGAGCTTGAAGTGTGAAAAATACAGCTCTTCTTGACTTGTGCTGCTTTTGAGAAGTCAGGTCTGGCAGACTTCAGAGGCAGGACACAGTTCCAGTAAAGCAGTCTTCTGTTGCATTCGTGAGACCTCACTTTCTCTTCCCTCACCTTTCTCTTGACATAGTCTACTCTCTCAAGGGGTATAGTGCTGGTCCTTCCCTCTGGATTTCCTCCCACTCATCTCAATGCAGACTTATAAATTCACATTCGGAAGGAAGAACAGTCTTTGATTTTGCTTGGTCCTTCTAGGGCACTCTTTGCCTTCTGGAGCAGATGAGGCAGAAGGGTAATGCCAACATCCTTATTCAAAGCCTAAGCCATAATCATTCCCTAAGCACTGTACTTCCAGACTATTGAATGAAGTAGGGATCTGGAACATAATCTATTCATGTAGAAGAAAAATTAAATAGAGTCATTCTGTGTACAGGAAACAGTTAAAGATTGCACAAATGAACTTAATGCACAAATTAACTTAATGCTGGTACATTCTAAATTTGAGTAAGACTTTGCTGCCTGGATGATATTTTATCCAGATTTTAATGTACCACCCTGTCTTACAAGATAGGTACAGTGCATAAAATAAAACTTTCCTGAAAAACAGAATTGTTGTTAGGCGAAGCTTTGTGGGCTGCTACTAATGAACTATTTTAGCAACAGCCATGAGCTGGCATCTCTTTTGTGGGTTGGCCACGGTGTGGGGAAGATGCATGCAGCTTAGCAGTGATTTTCCCAACCAGATACCCACAACAGAGGACTCTTCCAAAGCTGAGATCCATGTGTCCTGTTCCAGGTTCTTGTAGGAAGTAGTTGCACTTAGTAGTACAAAGTTGTAGTAAGTAGTACTAATTAATTTTTTTGGCACACTTTCTCTACCACTTTAGCCCTTCTGCTCTTACCCATTAGCGTATCTCACACAGCCAGCAATATTTTCTGGTAGTCCTTTATCTCCTGTCAAGTCTTCCAGTCCACTTTTCACTCACTTTTTTTATAAGCACTGCATCTTCCAACCCAAGTTTCTTGGAGCTGTGCGTATAACGAGGAACATTGAGAACACAGGAGGACTGTTTGCCTCTTTTCTGTTCCAGTGCTCCGTACCATAATTGTTTCTGGCAGCCATGAGGAGCTGTGGCAAGGAAAAGCTCTGTTCAGTTCTGGATGACAAAATGTGAAAACAGGCTTTGTAAAGAATGTTGTTTGATGCCCTCTAACAAGCTTTCACCAAGCACGTGCAAACTCTTGATTTTGGTCAGAACTTTATGACTTGTCCAAACAGGGTGAGGCTGCATAGTGACAGTGGAAAGCATCCTACCACATTTCAAGGCCTTTCTTCAAAGAAGGGAGGTTGAAGACTCTCGTAGTGAGCAGATGTAGGAATTTTTTAACATGAGCGGAAGAGGATAATTAAGTTTCTTTATTGCTTCTTTACAGAAATGGGGTTAAATCCATAAAATCCAAGTGTGTGATCACACCCAAGTTTAGAAGACACAGTATTATTTGCTGAACGTTGCCACTGGGAGTTTTTAACATGTGCTTGACTTACTTGAATTAAAGGTTGCCAGGCCAGCTCTCCATCTGGTGTAAAAGTAACATAGTTCCGCTAAATAGCAGCTAACACTTGGTCTCATTTCAGGAAAGAAATGGAAAAGGAGTAACTTATCCTGCTGTTCAATAAACACAACTCTAAGTTAATTCTTACATAGCAATGGGACCTCTTTGCACTCCTTGAGAACTCTCTGTTGATTCACACTGTGGTCAGCTCCAGTATCTGCAGAGAGTGTATTGGATCTGGAGTATAAAGCTGCTCTCTCCTCAGGAATGCTGTGTGGCACTTACATGAGTTGTTAATCCCTTCCATAGCTGGCAACTGAAATCTACCTTTGATAGCTGGGTTTAGTGGTGCAAAAGGATTTCAGAGAGAAGACCAAGTCCCTTGTCCATCTGATTAATAGCTGGGGAGAGTGGAAGGACAAACTGATGGTCTGACATGTTCTGCTGGCTGTTCTGCAACCAAACTGGCATTCAAGAGGAGAGAACAAATAAGAGCTCTGCTTCAGGCAGACTGAAATGGCAAGACTTCTGCCTCATCTTGTGTGTCCTCTGAGAACTGTACAGCATTACAGTAGTCCTGAAATGTATCGAGTGGGAAGTGAAGATTACTGAACTCTTTGCAATGTGACCCTGTTTTTCTTCCTCACACCCATGTAAATTGCATCCAAATGTTTGTTATTGCCTCTCTTTGCTTGGACTATTTCCTTTTCCCTATAGTGTGATATTCTTTGTGCTCTAGACATAGGTTGAGTCAGCTCAGTTTGCAAATGGTTCAGGAAGTCAAATGAAAGCTGTGTGTTGAATACTACCATGTAAATTAGCTCACAGCTGGCTCTCCAGATAATCGGGAACCTCCCTTTCTCAGGTCCTAAAGGAGAGCTCTTATTTTAGATTATCTAGAATTAATACAATTATTTGTTCTTTGTTTGATTTTGAGATGGGTTTAGTAAATTGAACACTTGATTTGAATAGAAATTTTAGCTGGACGGAATTAAAAGTCAAGTTCTGATGACTAGCAGCAGCAATATGTGAATTACTGATGTATATGTT
Source organism: Ramphastos sulfuratus (assembly GCA_013399055.1). Lineage (NCBI taxonomy): Eukaryota > Metazoa > Chordata > Aves > Piciformes > Ramphastidae > Ramphastos > Ramphastos sulfuratus. Next base: position 253,397 of record WBNM01031714.1, on the reverse strand, counting down.
TAATATCTCTGTTGAGAGTGGAAAAGTTCTTCAAATATTGAAACTGGCTTAAATGATTTACATTCATACAAGTGGTGAAAAATCTTTGGCTAATAATGTTAGCCTGATTTCCTCACTTCCAGTTTAATCTGAAATATTTGGAATACTTGTTATTAGCATGTAGATTTATTTGAGTATCTTCTTCAACAGAATGGTTTGCATCCTTATACTCCCACCTTAGACTGATTAGATGAATATTCTCAAGTTGTTAAGAGCAAGCGTAATGCCTGGCTGGTTTTCCTCTGTTTCCATGAAAGCTGTAGGGAGTGATCAAGTGATCTTTCTAATTTATTTAATTTTTTTGGTGGAAAGTCATGAACATTTTTATTAGGAATGAAAAAGAAAGGAAAAAATGAGTGAATGCAAGGTTCTGTACCTTTTCAGTTACCAAAGAGGCAAAATCAAACTGAACTCCTAGGAAGGATGGCTGTTGGCATTCTATAGTTTTGAAGCTCCTGCCCTGTGATTCAATATTTTTCTGCCTCTTTTGTATTGCTAAAAATGTTATACAGTAGGGTCACTGGTTGGTAACTACTTGGAGAACCATTTTTCATGTAATGTCATACATGATTTATGTCATAGTCTTTAGTTAGCTACTTAAGGCTGCTTAGTACTGAAATGGCTTTTAATAAATATGACAGAGACCATCACCTTCTGACAGGCAGCATGTGTCACTGAAATAAAGACAGTCATACAATAGCTTTAAAAGAGGAGTGCCACAGCTGAACAAGCAGCTTTTATGTTCTTTTTTTTTTTTTTTTTGTTGGACTCCCTCCCAGAGTAAGGGGTAAGTTTAGTTTATTGCTGTAGTTTAGCTTTCTATTTAGTGCTAAACTCAAATTTTCTGCCAGCAAGCTTGAGTAGGATCTTAGGTAGGGTAAGCTCTACTCAGGCACTACTGAGCAAATGTAGTCAAACACAAAGCACAGTAGACATAAATTGCTTTGTACACTCTCTTTGTTGTAATGTTTGAGTCTACAGGTAACATGTCGAAATACAACTGCATGTACAGACCCTGGTGTATATGTGTGGCTACTTATCTGTAGGAAAGGAAAGCAGTAATTTGCTGTCAGATTAATAGGCATCAAAAATGACTTCACTGAAATCAAAGTAGCCTTGCAGTGTAAAGCAGTGTGAGAAGATAACCAAACCTCCTGTATGTCAAGGACATAGATCAGATTAAATGTTATTGTAGAATGAATCGCACACAAACACACACAACCTGTAGTAACAGAACACTTTTAGCATTGTCAAGTTGAGTAATCAAATAATTGGACTGAATATAGGTGCATGACCTGAGCAGCTCGAGCTGAGCTTGTGTGTATGCACCGTGTTTATTGACATGACCTCAGGCAGTTCGTTGGAGAGCACTCAGAGCAGACACACACATACTAAGGCAGGGCTTCTGTTGCAGTCAAGCTGAGAGTATTGCGTAACAGGGAAGTTGCTCAGTTCAGCTTAATGACAGTATCAGGTTTTCAGTTATGCTCTCCTTTCACTATAATAACCTTGAACCAAATGCTTGCTTTATACCCAGACATTCCTACGCTCTTTTAAACTGGATTGGATCTAGATCCAGTCAGTGGAGCAAATCAGGGAATCTATTTTGCATGCTTACCCCTGTGGAGACACAGAGAAGGAGTTGCCTTTGTGGAATGTAGAGGGGAAACTGGCAAACATAAATAAAAGGAGTGAACTGGGAGAGAACAAGAGAAGGGTGGACAGAGGACACAGCAGAGCTGAGGTAACAGATAGGGAGAAGGAAGGAGAAAAAGCCTGGGAGGTTTTGATGGAGTAAGCTTGGTCCCTTGTATATTTACATGTAATTATGAGATTACACTGTTTTTCCACAGAATTCCTACCTCATGCAGGATGCTCTTAATGAGCAGCTATTAAATATATTGGTTTGCCCTTATCACACATGGCCCCAAGCACTACTTACAGCAGACACTTCAAATCCTTGTCCACAGGCAGAATTAGTACTTTTTTTCAGAGATTCTGTCATGCTTAACATTTTCACTAGGGTTATACCAACAGCACTGGTTCCAGAATTTCTTAACTTTTCAGTGCCTGAAGTTGTAGTCTTAATATGCCTTCAAATTTTCCATATACATTTGTGTATATACAATATAATGTGAGAGAACAAACTGATGCTGAAGGTCATAAAGCCACTTAAAATTTTATTTAATAAGGACAGAAAGTTATGTGAGAGCATAAAGAACTCTAGAAATGACTGGCAATAACAGAGAGCAAAGATACTCCTTACTATTTTTAACCATTGTGTTACATCATGTAGTTCAGCAGCAGATTAGTCATCACATCAAAAGGTGATGGAAATAATAGTGAAAAGGACTTGGCGGACATTGAGCATGAATGAGGTAATTCAGTGAGAATGACAAATGAATTCTGGCATTTGAAGGTGAAACGGAAAATCTACAGCCAGAATACCTGACTGTTTTCTTCTGGTTTGGTTTTTAGCTTGGGAGTTTTGGTGGGCTTTTTAGGTTTTGCTTTGCTGGTTGTTTTTTTTTTTCCTCTTGACTGCAGTATGCTGCTATCGGTGCAAGTTTTATGGGATCATACAGGAATAGGGTAGAGTGCAAGGATGTCAGTTACAGTAGAGTAGTTTTGTGATGTTGTTTTAGGTAGTGTCATCTGGAGGGTCAATGGGAGAAATAAACAAGGCAAAGTTCCTGCTGCAATAGCTAGGAATATGATATTTGATAGGAGGAAGCTGGTGATTTCTTAATCACATCAGTGTATTGGGACAAACTTCTCCCTAGCAGTGTACAATAGCTGACAGCAGTCTGCAATATTCTCTGAGAAAACTCACTTTGATTTTTCAACAGAGCCCTGCAATAACATTTTGCAGTGCTGACTTAAGATTATTGACTGGCTACAGCTGATGGTGCAGAGCTGAGCAGAGGGGCATCAACAGCTGGTAGTGAGTCCCAGGAAATACTCTATGTTGAGCATTGTATAGATAAAATGAAGGGGATAAAAAAGAATCTGAACTGAAATAGCTTCAACAGGTATGAATAGTACATTTCTAGAAAATGAGTGCCATGTATCTAGTCAAGTGCATGACATTGTATGTCTTTCTTATTTCATATGTTTATATTGATGACTTATGATCTTCAAGGGGGCCACACTTTATGGAAACCAATACAGCAAAACATGTGAAGAGTGAGGAAGTAGATGAGATTCGTTCATGAGTATGTGAATTATTATCAAACTCATCAAAACAATGTGTATCTAATTTCTTTTAAAAGGGATGGCCCTTATGTGTATAGTAACAGGAACATTTTAAAAGGAATTGACATAAGGCAAGGATAAAATTTATTTAACATTTTCATTGTGTGATGTAAAGGTAATCCTGGAATTTTTATTAGGTAACTATTAATAAAAAGGTATAAATGTTACTGTTTGTGCAGCAGAAAAAAAACCCTTGAGGAGCAAAAACTTTACCTAGGGCAAAGGGTACCTTATTCAGTAAGGTGCTAAAGTAAAATGGATACATAATAGTATGCATTTTGTTAATGAACAGGTGATATAGTGCTTCAGAAAGACATATGTCAGTATCTGGTCTGTAGAGATTAGCCCTAGTACATTAACAACTATTTAAGTGACTTTTCAGTATTCAGAGTGCTCTTTTGTTTGATCAGTGTTCACTCACATTTATTATTGCCTTAACTGAAGATGGTGATCAGAATGTTTGGTTCAGTTACATGGGATTTTAAGGCTGCAGTTTCACAGTTGGTGTAAACCAGCTTAAGTCTATTTTGCTACTGTCCCACCACTTTCCTGCTCCAGGCAATGGGTTATAATGCCTTTCCTGGGCTGGCACCAATGTTCCTGCAGCTGGGTAATTGGTTGGATCAGAGAACTGATCTGCCTGAAAACTAATTAATTAATTTTGGTAGTATTCAGCTGAATAGAATCAATCCATCTGATCCCAGCAATCCAGTGCTGGCACAAAGGAGAGGCCAAGGGCTTAAGGAAATAGAACTTTCCCTTTTGGTGGCAACATGGACATGGATTGTGAAATAAACTAGTTGTGAAACTGTGCCTGAATTGTGATGAGCAGCGTGGTGGAGTAAAGAGGATGGAGAAACATAAAATGAACTACGAAGTCATCAATGGGCACTGCTTAATCAGTGGAAGTGCTTGTGCTTGTAGAAAATTCAGTTTATAAACTGTATCATGGACTGAAGAAGGAATATTTCTTCTTAATGGACCTAATCCAGTCTCTTTAGAGTCTATAGAAAACCTCACGTTTTCAGTGTAAAATGGATCAGTTCGGGTTGATGCTAACATGGTTCAAATTGAATGGCTAAAAGAAAATTGTAGGGAGAAGTTTGCCAAGGAAAAATCTTCACCACATATCCACAAAACAGTGAAATATGGTTATTTAAAACAAAATATTAACAAAACATTTCATAAATACCAAGTATAATATGACTTGCTGTTTCAAAACATATTTTAGAAGTTTATTTTATTTGGCTACCAGTGATCAGACAACTCACACACTGTTACTACTGTGTCTTGGTGAAATCCATGCTGTAATTCTCTTAAATTCCAGTTTCTGATGCAAATGCTTAATTTTCCTTTTACTGATACTTAAGTTTTAAATTAGTTCCTTGGTCATAATGGAAATACTTTCTGAGATGAATGCAATATGAATGTTACCACAAAAAGTTAATTTCTGCATTTAATGTGTCTTTGTGGATGTTGGGAGATTATTGTATTTATTTATCCTGGAAAACTGCAGCTTACTTTTAAGCATCACATTTTCAGAAACTGGAAGAGACAGAGATATAAAAATGTTTTAATAGGCAAAATTCTATATTTTCAGTGTAACTGGGGGAGTAGTTTGTTTTTCTGGTGAAGATGCTTGAAATGAAGACTAGAATCCTCTTTCTCTCTAGCTAGATGAAGGTCGGTAGCTGAATCTTACTGTCCATGTCATCCATCTTTTTCCTCTTCCTTAACCCCACCTCCCAAGGATGCACTACCCATTCAAGTCAGATAGCCACCCTGAATTAGATTTATAAAGTCCTCTGGCCTTTTGAGTTTCTTTTCTGACATTCATGCAATTCTGTCCTGCCAGCTTAGCCTTCTGTCCTCCACCCTTCCCTGTTTTGATTCATTTCCCTCATGCCGCGTGCCTAAATATTGCCCAACCCATGTGGAAAGTCCTTAATTCTTGTCAAGACAGGGTCATGACTAGCCCACCCAGGAAGATCAGAACCAAGGCTCCCAAAGTGGGAACAAGGCTTGCCCAGCAGTATAAAAGCCATTATTCCCTCATGCTCATTCAGGCCTCTGGGTTAGCAGGCAGTTTGAGCAGAGGCGCAGGAGATGTCTTAGGAGAGATGGGATAGGCTGGAAAATAACAGATCTATCGGGGCATAAGGGGAACCATGCAAGGGACAAGGCTGGCGCTGAGACTGCACACGACAGCGACTAAACTGAGGTTAGAGGTATGGGGTAGGGAGGATCAGTGAGTGAATGGTGTAGGGAGAAGCAGCCTTGGTAAGTTAGCCAGTGTGTTTTCCCTTAGTTCTGTCTGGATGTTTGGAGAGGCTGGAGAAAAAGGCTTGGCAGAGGACCAGCAGGCCACCTACTCCAGCTTTCTCAGCCCCATGGGGGAGGCATGAATTGAAAAGAATTACTGAGCAGACTGAGACTATGCAGTGCTTAGTTGTGGAACAGGCCCACCCTCAGTTCTGTAATGCCTTTGGCCACCTCCTTCCAAGTCTTTGATGAGTGTTGCCCTTGGTCCACTGACTTCTTTAACAGCACAGCTTGTCAGTCCATTGACCAATCCATGGCCTGTAGGACGTTTGGAGAATTTAAAAGCTGGTAATAAGAGAAAGAACTCAAATTCCTTGGGGACTGGGAAAACTGAAAACTGACTGCACAAGCGTTTTCAGGAAAGACAACATTTTGAGGATGGTGTGGACATGTAGAAGGACCTGAATAAATACTACAAAGCTCCATTAATCCCAGAGCTGCCTTCATCGGATGATAGTGAGCATACAGCACGAATATGATTACTGCCTCTGATACCAGCCTGTCAGGTTTCTGGGATCTAGGTACGCTGTGGTTCCAGCCCAGAGTTAAGATAGGCTTAAGCCGAAGAAAATCCCCTAAAAGCTGACTTCTTCATTAGTGCTCTCCAGGCAACAGATGCTGCCAACTATTCTGCTGCCCTTTTTATCTGCTCTCAGGTAGCAAAAATGTGTTACATGTAGCGCTGTCATTTCTTAGGCGCGTTTTACTAGACAGTACCCTCTGTGGTTTCTCTCAAACACATCCTCCACCAGAACTGTTCTTCACATAAGCTGCCAAACACCTGTTTTGGTGGGAATGAATGGGAAGAGACCATGATCATGCTGGTGAAGCTGTCATTATTTGTTAACTTAAAACTTTTTGGATTACATAACATAGGACGCCTACCTAGACCCATGTTGTTTTGCAGATATTTCTGTTGTTACCTGAGACAGCAGGCACATAAAACATGAGAAGTCTCCATGTCTATAGCTTCACTCATTTTTTTAATGTGGTCTTCTATTCCATTGCATGAAAAGTCCAATTTCTGGAGTGTAGTTATCACAATAGGTGTTCCATACCTCTGGAAGTTTCTGGTTCAAAGACTGTTACTTCATTTCCAGTCAGGCTATGCTATTTACTTCTTTCTAGCACAGTATACCCTATGGCATCTGGCCAAGTAGTGTAAGTTCCTGTGACACTTGCTGAAGTCCTTGACCTTTCTGATGATTTTCATGCAGTGTGTAATTAACTGGACCAGTTGGCCCTAAGTATTTGGCTCTCCTAAGTGACTTTTGTATCTGGAGTAATCAGCAAAGTGGCTTATTTGGCTGTGAAGTGGCTGAACTCAGTTTGCTGTCACTGTGATTGGACAGACTCCCATAAAGACCTTCACTTTGGCCATCTTATCAGTGATGTTTGGAGGATAGTCTTAGGAAGTTGTGTATTAGGAAACTCTTAGGAGAATGGCTCCATGCACAGCAGAGATCTGCTTGTTTCCTCTAAAGGGCTGGATGAGGTGACCTTGTAACTCTGCCAAGCATTACTATCTTATTACACACAAAGCAGCAGTGCTGGTAGGAACTGAAGTGAGAAGGCGGCTCACCACAGCCATTCATGACTGGCTTATCCCTGTTAAATGGTAGGACAGAAACACTTGGAGAACAAAAGCTAAGATGCTTGACCAATGTTTCTGGCATGCTCACCAAAAGTACCATAGGAATGTTGCTCTCCTCCATTGCAGTTCTCTGTAGCATAGTTTTTCTTCTGCCTCTGATGACATTCAAATAAAATATATACACACATCTACCAGTGTAGGTGAAGGGTAGACTTCAGCACATGTGCTCTACATATCAAATGTTCATCAAATTTACAAATGCTATACTGTAAGGAAGTGGGGAGGATAACTTTTGATACCTATCTCTGTGACAAATACAAAGTAAGTAAGGTCTTTAAAAGCACCATAACTGATGTGAAACCCATCACAATTGTTCAAAACATTTTCTTGTTATGTAATGTTGCATTTTAAGATGCTGATAAAATCTTGTGATTTGCATTTAAACACTAAACCATATTTCCTGTATTCTAATGTCTTAAATTTTCTAGAATCATAGAATCATCAAATTGTTTTGATTGGAAAAGATGGTTAAAATCATTGAGTCTTCATTCTCTAGCTCTACCAAATCTGGTGCTAAACCATGTTCCTCAGCACCACATCCCTTCCTCTTTTAAACATCTTCAGGGATGGGGATTCAACCACTTCCCTGGGCAGCCTGTTCCATTGTTCTAGAACTCTTAGAGTGAAGAAGTTTCTTCTCACATCCAACCTAGATGTCCCCTGGTGCAACTTGAGGCCATTTCCTCTCATCCTATCACTTGTTACTGGGGAGATGATGAGTTTGATTCTTTATATTTGTTCTTTTCCTGGCAATACTTGACTGATGGTTTCTTCTCATTGTATTTACTTTAATAGTTTGAATGTTTTATAGTATTCTGTAATAGCTTATGTTTGAAAGAAAGATCATATTAGCTTAGGAAATATATCATTGAAAGAATTCACATTAGAAGAAAAATTGAAGTGTCAGCTGTACTACTTCCTGTAGCCACATTTAAAGATATTTTATAGGCTGTTGGAAATACTGTACTAAATACCTAAACAATTAATAAAATGTGGAACATACCAAGGATGCACATCTGTGGAATTCTGGAAAATGTTAGAATGAATTATTTCTGTGCAGCTTGGTGTGGCTTTTGCTCTGGAAATCAAGCATCAATTTCCTCGTTTTGACTGAAATAAAGACCACCCTGAAGCCAAGCTTAATTGAAACAAATCCCTTAGGAGGCTCTATTTATCACTTTGTTTTAAATTTGGCAGCTAAAAAGATGTAACAAAATATGCAAATTAGAGGTGAAATAACTTTTACATTAAAACAAACACTTAATTTTGGGTATTGAATTCATCACTGACAACTGATTCTTTAGGGAGACAGAAAATGATTTATAAATAGTTCTGAAAATTTGTCATTCTTAGCCAGGATCCATGATTCTGGGAGGTGCAAGGCTCAGTATGTTTAGTACCCACCATTAAGAAGAGTTGTGAAATACTGAGCTAATCACTGTCAGGCAGTCTTTATTTAGCAACTGATATGGACTATGATCTTAATCTCTTTTGGAATGCCTTTATAATGAATAATTAGAGTTTGAAATTGAAAGAAATTATTATTTGAAGTATGATATCACTCTAAAACCAGGAATAAATCATCCCAGCTCTTGTGTCAGTTGATCTAATAGGTGACCACTGTAGTACGTACTGATATGTACTCTTGTTTTTAGAGGCAAGTTGTCAAAGCACTGGACATTAGTAGAAAAGCATATTTTAAAATGAAACTTTAGATTTTGCTTCTTTGTGTCAGCACAGTTTTGTAGGTTTGGATATCTTTTACTGATATTCTGTGCATTTTGTGTTTGGCTTTTGTGGAGGAGATGAAATAAATGTTTTCCCCCTCTGCTGCTCACAGAGCAGTAATGTAACATGTAACTTGAAAAGACACAGGCAAATAAGGAAAAACTCACAGCTCAGGTGTTCTGATCTTGTTCTGATCCTCAGAAATGAAAGGTCCAGAAGATGCAGAAACTCTCATTCTTCACTTCTCAGTAGTAAGAGAAAATCCATTCTGCTTTTGGCCTGCAACATGTAGTTTCTTCTTACTTTCCTCTCTCATTTTTGGAAAGGCTATCACCGTTGATGACAGCCTTCTGTGCTGCTATCTGGCAGTTAAAAGAACAATTTCCTTTTGATTTCCCACCACTCTCTTTTCAAAAACATGTGTGAAATATTAAAATGGGTGGTCCATGTAAAAGTACTTAGGGTAGGTATTCCAGAGTACTTTAAGTGTTGGCTCAGGCTAGGCACTGTTCCTGTGTGCTTTGTTACATATTGTCCTCTTTTGCATGAAACTGGTTGTAGCAGCAGTATGCACCTGCACATCTGCTTGCTTGCAAAGCACAAGTTTTCCTTACATTTCTGATGTACTCCCCACATGGTTGCTAAGTCAATAGCAGATCCTGTATACGATTACTCCTATGAACTGTTAAAGGGATTTAATAGCTGAAGAAGTAAGAAGAGCTAAAGTTGAAAGAAAGAAAATGAGTTCTATTTCCATGGTTGCTACATACGTATCTGATACAAGTGCATTGTGCATGTCATTTGAGGAAATTCCCTCTCAAGAGCCAGACACAATAGCAATAGTCACAGGAACAAGCTGTTTCGACAGAGTTTTGCTCAATGTGGTGATGGTCTTGGGTGTGAAGAATGCTAACAAGCTTTTAGGCCTACCAAGTGACAAGTTGCTGTTTACTTGTCAAAGACAGATAAATAGACAAAAGTGGCCAGCTCTACAACACCCCTAAGAGGTATCCATGGCACAGTTTAGGGGTCTAATTTATAAAACTCCCCTGAATTTAGCCATTAATACATTCAGAACATTTCATACAAACAATCCTATTGACTCTAGTGGCTTCACATTCAAGCCAGGAAGTACAGGACTACCTGATTCTGAGACACCTTGCAGAAAGAGAAATTGCACTTAATTAGACATTGCTTCAGAGGAAGATGTGATATAAGGAGGTTGTACCACTAGGGACAGATTGCTGTGAGTATAATGTATGGTAAATAGTATGGTGAGATGACAGGCATTTTACAGCCTACCCTTGCAATAGCTTGCAGTCATAATTTTTGTGGTCTTTCATGACTTTAATAAAATGCCAGGATTAAGCTCTTCTGTGCTTTTCATTTCTTTCTGTATTTTAAAAGCAAAGTGCTACACATACCAACATCAGCCCCAGGAGTTAAAATTCTGAGCAATGAAATAATAACTGTAACTCTTGTCTGTTTTTAAAGTGTAAGAGCATGAGAACTGGTAATTATTGCTTCTTATGTATAAACCTGTGCTTAGGAAAAAGAGTTATTAGAACTGTTCTGCAGTGATTTAAAAACAGTTGCAAGGTTTATGTGCAATGAAATTACAAGAGCATTTTCAAGGAAGTCGTTACTTTTTAGAAGATGCAGTCACTTCATCCCTGAAGTGTCCTGCAGATATCACTTTTTATTCTGGTGACAGAACATTATTTGATAGTTTATGTTGGTGCTAAGTTAAGTTCCTATGTATATGCAATGCATTGACCGACAGTCATTGTGCAGATAAGCCAGATAAAGGTGTGAGGGTGAGCTGCAGGCAAGTGAAAACAGGAGGGCAATTTATATTTGTAAACTTTGATCATCGTTTTCCGTTCCTAAGATTCCATTGAACTTTAATAAATTAAAGTGCAGACATAGAAGTAAAACTTAGAACAATTTAATTAATCAGTTTGTTACCAGCCTCTTGAGGATGATCCTGGTTTGTTGCCAACAGTGGTGTAATAAGATTCGTCAGATCAAACAAATCTGAAAGCATCATCTTGCTACAGCTCAGCTCAGTCAAAACTGCCACTGAGGTAGATGGAGATTCTTTAATAAATAATGCAACTCAAAATGCAACTCAAAGAACAGTGAAGAAGCCTGAAGTGCTTCTATATATATATTGCACCATGTAGCATATAGTATTCTTCCACTCTGGGTTTCTGAGCTCACTAAATTTGAACTTGTATGATCAGATCAGGAAGAGTTCATCTGTGTTATAGAGGCAGAGCATAAAAGTCAGTGATTTATATTAATACATGGTGAGAATTAGTTGAAAAGTGTTCTAAAGCTCCATGCTTAGCTACCTGCATGTGGTACTCTGTGCAGCAGGAAGTTTCAGTGTTCTATTCACTTCACATTATTTAAGAACCTCATCTTGAGAGATTGTTTGTTTCTTGGTTTTCTTCTTGTTGTTGGTTTTTTTTTTGATGAAACAAATAGAATTCCAGACAAGAAACAGGAATTTAGAAAAGTCAATGTCAGTCATGTCAGTTGGATCTGTGTTAACAAACTTGTATTTATTGGGAGGGGATTACATGAGCAAGCTCCATTATTTATTATTTTTGCATCTTTAGAATGCTGAGTAGCCTGCAAGCTGCCTTCTTTTATACAGTAATTTGGCCTGTTTATAACATGCTTTTAATTTTCACTGCATAATCTACTGTCAGAAAATCCTCTGGCATTTGGGTTTATGGAAGTATTTAAATTGTAACAGTAAGCTACTGCACTGCAACTCTGGCTTTCAAAGACAAGGATGTGTTGGTGAAATTGTTCTGTTGCAAGTGGGACATTCAAAAGGATTCCCAATTGATTTCCATAACAGATAAGTTAATGTGGAGAGCAGCTCAAATCCCATTGTATTTTAGCAGCATTTGTAAAATGGAAGGAACACCTGGCTTTATCTCCACCCATGAGCCTTTGTTATGTTTTCTGTCTTGGGGGAGAGTAGAGCAGCTTTGGTGGGACTCTGGCCAAGCTCAACCCACCACGATGGGTCATAATAGCAGTTTAGCACATTGTGCTGTGTATTTGAATTCCTGCATAGGAAAATGCAAGTTTAATTCAAGATGCTGCTTGAGTAGACAGGCAATAGCAGAGAACTGTGCATATGAATTGGCAGGAAGTGATTAATTACCTTTACTTAAGCAAATAAGATATTTTCTTAAGTCTGTAGGGTTTTGTGTGCATTTTCCTGCTTCATTAAATTGCAGATACCAACTCTTCAGAAATTTCCTATGAGATTCCTGGCTTAAATATACAAAGGGGGAATGTACAGATATTTTTAGACATGCTGCCTTCTTTCAAGAGATGCTTTAAGACTTTTCTCTAGTTTCTATTTTTTTCAAGTAATAAATGGGAATTGCATCCACTGAAAGAGGCTTTGGCAGCTGGTTTAATATCCAATTTCTTGTCATACATTTAAATTTAAGACATTATCAGATTCGATCTCAGTAAAAGTTCTTGCTTTATGGAGTGTCTGAGAAATCTGGAAACCAGGAAACTAGTTTGGATGCTGTGTGATCTCCGAAGAGTGCAAGTTTTCAATGTCATAATTCTGATATTTAGACTTTTTTTTTCAGTGTCAGAATTTGTTTTTTAAAACATGGTAGCTTACCCATAGTAAAAAGTACTAAGAAGTCCACTGTTTAAAAAGAAGTAATACATTGGTTCATTTAGAGTTTCAGCTAACTAAAATTTAATATTAAAGCAAAGCTGTTTGTAAGGTGACATAGCACAAAACAATACTAGGTCAGGAATATCAGTTCAGCGCTTTCAGGCATGTAAAACCAAAAGGCTGGGGTTATATGTTGCTAGCTTTCTAACTTACATCTTTTCTCTTCTGCCTCTGAGTACTATTAAAATGCTGTTATTTTGGGGAGAGAAGATAAAGCTATTGCTTTACCTGATAACACAAGAATTTGAGCCCTGTTTGCAGTGCTAGACCTTAATGCAACTTGAATTCAGTTTCTAGTAATACCTCAGTGGAGATGTAGCCAAAGCAGTAAAGGAAGAGCACCTGCCTGCTAGTCCTGCACCCACTCCAATGTGTAACCAGAATCCACACTCAGCATATCCAACAGGAAGCTGCTTCGTTGCTGCTGCCACTGTCTTCCTGTGGCAATAAAGAGACAGTGTGTAATTTTCACATACAAAATTGATGTTTTCAGTTGAGATGCCCTCAGGTTGCCCTTGTGAGCAGCACTGCAAGTTACCTCTCACCTGAATAAATAGCAAAGTCCCCTCATGCAGTTCTTTTGCCATATTCAGTTTTCCCTTGAAACAGCTGGAATTGCATCCCTTTAGACACCAGCTGATTTGGATTTCATCAGAGCTGTAAACAGGTGGTGTTCATCATATACAGTTATTAAACTCCATCTCCATAAGCAGGGGGATTAATTGTGGCCAAGCTCCGGGCTTGATTTGCCAGTCTGTATCCCTTTTTTTTTTTTTTTTTTTTTTTTAGTTTCAGTTAAGTTTGATTCTTTACTTTGCTCCTTGTCTAAACTTTAAAAGTGTTTCTGAAGCTAACCACTGCTTAACAATTGCCACATTTCCTCCCACTGGCAGTTATGTTTCACTTGTGGTTTAAGTAATCCATAACATGTTATTGGGTACTATGAGTTTGTCAAGGCATTAGTATTTCTTTGAGTTACTAATATCATTGAGAGACAAAGAAAATCTCATTCATTTCCAAAGCTGAGTATTACTGGCATAGAAACTCAGTAAATGCTGGTCGTTTCTCTATGGCAAGGGACTATTAAAAGAGAAGGATAGAGAAAAAGAAATATTGTTCTGGAACGAGATCCCATACTGTGTCAGTGCTCTGGTGTACTAGGAGGGAGAAGCACAGCTGAAATACAAACAGAGACTGGGATTTCTTTGAGAACTTTTGACCACAATAAATTTGGGTTTGGAACTGAAAAAAAAGAGATGGAAAGAGAAGACATGCCTGCCTAATACTGAAGGAGAACTTGTTTGTATCTAGCATATTGGAGAAATTGTTTGAGAATAGTTCATTCTAGTGAAAATATTACTTTTGTAACACTGCCAGGATCAGTGTTTTCTCATTCATGAATCAGAGTTCTTTGCTTATTTGTGGTTGCTTTCTTCTCACCCTCTTTCCTTTTTCCTACTGTCTTTTTAGAGCAAAAAAGGCATCAACAGTTGTCTAGCTAAGTGCTTGATCAAGTATTGGTTGTGAGGCATCTCTAGAACAGGTTAGCTGGGCCTCATCTGTGTGCACTACAGCTGAGGCGAAGACCACTGATGTGGTCTTCAAATCTGTGTGGACACAGTAGAATTCCTGTGCAGTCATTTATCTCTACTGCAGAAGAACTTGTGAGTCTTCTGGTAAGAAATATACAAAAAAGGTGTTGCAAGTCTGACCTTACTGCCTCTCTGGGAGGGTCCAGCAGAAGCACTGCATAGGCTTTGATTCCTGCCACCAACTGCAAATGAAGCATGGGTAAAAAGAGCAAATGGGTCTACACTTTTAAGATCTGGAGGAAATGGGCGAAAATACAGAGGACTCTACAGCTAAGATAGGTGGAAGTGTCTCTCTGCTAGGAGGAGCTATGTAATGACTAAATGTCAGTTACCACAGGTGCCCAGGGCTTCCTTTTCTGAGCTGGATGTGCCAGCTCTGTCTAATTGCATCCATATGAAGCCTGGAGATGTCTGACAATTGCGTAGCTGTGGATCTGCTGTGCAGAAGAATATTGGCCATTTCATTGTAACAAATCCAACTAAAACAAAATGATAGTTGAGGAAGGAGGTGGGGAGGGGAGGGAAAGGAAGGTATTATTCCTTACCACAAAATGTTCCTCACTTTCTCTTCATCCCCTAAGCCAATTAGCAGAGTAGGTCCTTTGTGCATGCAGGCCTGTGCAGGAAAGTTACTGCAGCACTGACACAGAAGGAAATCATACAAGATACTGTACCTGGCTCCAGTAACATTTGAGTGTGTGGGTGGCAAGAAGCTTAGTTCCATGTGCTTTCCACCCCACAGGCAGCTCCACAACTTCCTGTTGTGGAGGTTTCTCCTCTTTCATATGTGGCTTTGTGCAGCAGGTTTGCCTTTCCCTGGATTGACGTATTTGTAGCCTGGGTACAGTAAGTAGCCTTGTGCAGTTTGCTCATCCAAAAAGGCTGCATATAAATTTGACTTATGAACTCTGTAGAGTGGTGTTTTGAAGAATTATCTCAACTAAGAGTAATTTTTCATTAGTTAAACAGGAGATGACATAGTGCATGAGGTTTTTTTTTCCCCAGACCTTTCAATATGTCCCATTCAGGAATAGGACCAAAGACAATGTTATTTTAGTTCTTTTTGGAATATATTTGCTTACTCCCAGTGTGTTCTGTTCTTAAAGTGATCCATGTTTACTCAGAAATGACTATACCAATCACTGTAATTGTGTATTTTATGTGTGTTTTCTGGCAAGCTGAAAGTAAGTCCTGAGACTAAAGTCTGAGCGAAGAAAGTGTATGGGTCCAGGTTTTAATGATTTACAAGCAGAATTATCTACCTTCTCCCTTTCTTTGTGAGGTTTTCAACTAAGGGTCAACATGAGGGCAGGCTATATCTTGCTTAAATTTGGACAAGTGTGACTGAACCATTAAATTTATTCCTGTTTTGAATCCTCTTGATTTATTAAGGGAGAAGATGACAGAATGAATGAAGGTGTAGATCAGAGCCAAGATTTTCATCTTCATTGTGGATCAGATGTGGATAACAAGGTAAATGTTTTGTGATTGAATGACTGCTAAAGAGTAGCTAGGGCACTTAAGTAGCTTAATGTGATGCCCATATAAGTAATTTTTTTAATGATTAGAAGCCTAAGTGTTTTGACCACTAAAATTAAGAGGCAAAGAGGCCTATTTGATTTTATAGGACACGGATAAAGAGGATGGAGGTGGGGCTTAAAGCATTTTATATTGGAAATATTTATCTTTATCTGTCAGTCACCATCAACAGGCATTCAGATTCTGTTGACACAGCAGTATTAGAGTTGGTTCAGCTTCAGTAACATGAGTTTGTTTTACATTTCAAGGGATTTAGCTAAAAATTAGTAATGAAAACATAATACATATTTCCATTTACCATTTGGGTTTGACTGGTACAGGTTAAGGAGCTTTAGGTTTTACTGCCTTGAATGTGCAGAGTATACTACGGGTAGGATATTTCATGGTTAAGACAAACTAATGTTTTCCAAATTGAAGTCAATCACATTAAATTTTTATGATGTAAGTAGCATCAATAAAGCTTGAATAGGCACAGATGTCAGTTGCTTCATATACCCAATGGTTTATCCAGGGTACTCAAGTTGAACAGCAATTTGGCTTTGAGGAAAGTCTATCATAGGGCTAAAGAACAAGCATGCAGTCTTTCTGGAGAAGCCGTAGGTATGAACAGCTAAACCATATAGATTATATACTTTTTACCATTTATTTTACTAGCAGTGTTTTCACTTCTTGTCTTAGCTGGAATCATATACAATTTTAATGCTCAATATAAAAACATGAACCTTTGGTTTAATTCTGTATGCCTCTATTTTTTTTAGCCCAGTGAGCTTTTACGTAGTTCAAATAGGCTTTATAACTAAATACCTTGGAGAGAAGGAGAAAATGTGTACAGATTTTGATCCCCTGCTCAAATCTGTTAGAACATTTTGTTTAGTCACAAAATACAGTGGATTTGGTGGGTCCAAGTACCAGGAACATGAGTCCCAGCTGGCTAATTTGTGTTGGAGTGTGAGCCTTTCATCTACACACCTCATTCCAGACCACTATTTTTGCCCTTCATCCTATTCTTAGCAGCAGCATGCACCTTAATTACCCTGATGTGTGGAGAGAAGACAAGTAGTCTTTTCTGTTTCTACCATAAATGCCACTCAATGAACCAGCCACTAGGTCATGCTCAAGTGCAATGGAATCTTGTTTTTCCCTCCCAAACATCTAGCATCACCCCCACCGTGAGTTTGGCTTGTCAGGCCAATGAAGTTGTTTCACAAATACACTTTGTGTGGTTGATATAAAGAAAATGTTATGGATGTAAATACTTTAACCTTGTAAATATATAGAAAAGCAGAATCTAGAGGTAACTATAGAGTTTTTCCCCTTAAAACATCTCTCATAATTTAAAAATTCACTTTTTTTTTTTTCCTTGTGGAATTAAACAATGCTCTAAAACCACCTAAGGGATTGCATCACCAATATTTGCTCCCTCATGAGGACAACAGCATTTGAAATCTAAGATTCTTTAGCTTCCATTATGTGCTTTCATCAACAAAGAATGTTAGTTGTCTTCAAATGCTGTTTGGCTAGATCTTTTTTCAGGAGTATATTTCAGAGAAAACTGAACTAATAAAAATTATTGTCTCTGAAAATAGGTAGTCTGGGTAATTTTCATACTGTCAGTATAAATATAACTTATATTTGAAAAAGTACAATCAAGAAAACAAGTTATTAAAATGCAGTGAAAGAAACAGCAGAAGCTTCTGGGAGATCTCCATGCAGGAGAAATTCTGGATATTTTGGAGCTGTTCCTGAGTCACTAGGATGAAAAAGAGCCTTTTGTATGGAGAAGATCAACAGGCACATCAAACTGAGACGTAAATCCACTTACTTTGTATGTATTTTGTAACTTTTCCTACAGCTTTTCTGGCAATTAGCGAAGACTACCTTTAAATAAGATTCTTTCTGATAGAGGAATATTAAATCAGGAAAAAGATGGCTTAGCATTTTAAGCTTATTTGAAGTATGTTGCACATCTAAAATGACTGAGAGCTATTGGCTTAAACAGGCATTTCCCAACTCTGAGAATCTGTTTGTGCAGCACTCTTTCACTGGTTAAATCAGTGCTATGGAATTACCTTGTCTGGATGATTCTTTCTCTAGCAGCTTCCCACTGAAAAATTTGCTTGCTTTTGGGTAATGGCTCAAGGATGACAATGCCAACCTCTTCCAGTGATTACTGCCTCATTTTGTAGCCTGTACCACCCATTTGTGACTTCTTTAGGGTATGCCATTCTGGATGCCATCTTGCAAACAGTAGAAAGATTGAAAAGCCAATTAAATGAGTCTTCTCTTTTAAAGGCATGCTGCAGAGCTTATGCTATAGACCAATTCTGGAAGAGGAAGCCAAGAAACAAGGTCCTTCTAGCAATTCAGGTGTAGAGGTAGGATTAGAATGTAAAATCTGCTGATTCATGGCTTTTAGTTCTTTTCGCTATATCACACCTCTTTTCTGAGGTCTGGCTAATCTTGTTCAAACCTTGTTACTGACGTTGCTGAGCATCTGGCAGCTGAACAAATGTATGTTAGAAAGCAAGGTGAGAAAACTATTAGGTAAAGTGGTGAGTTAATCATATTTTTATATATAGGATTCTGGAAAATTAAACTTGTGGTTGGTATTTATTTATCATCAAAAGCTTCCATAAAGGCCCAGCTGGTTGCTAGGAATCACCATGGAATGAATATTTGTGTGTCTGCCAGCATTTGGTTGAGGAATGGCAGAGTAGAGAGTTGCTACCCACAGGGAAATTTTACTGATCTATGTTGGAGGCTGCAGGAAGGGACTTTAAGAGCACTTGAGGCTCATCCATTAATGACTACTGGGAAGGTGATGCTGAGGAAAAGATCAAAGAGCCTAAAACCCGGTAGCTTCTGGGAAGGAGGATTAAACTGAGATCTGCAATGAAACTTTTCTCTGTCTGAGAGTTTTGAAGGGAGATCTGCTATGAAATTAATTTAGTCATTACTTTTAAGTTGTGAATAACAAGTAACAGTTTTATGAAGTCATTCTAAACGACAAACTGACTGGAGAATGTGTCTTGAAATAAGGTACAAAATAATTTTAAAACTCTCTAAGAGTTTTAAACCACAAAACATTCTGCAGAAATTCCTTCTGTTCTCAGTTACACTGATTTCATTCTGCATTAAGCTGGAGTCAGATCTTTGTGGGCTGAAGTAAAATTTTGCCTGTGTTTTACCTTTAATCATAGTCTTATGTAAGATCTCAAATTGAGGTAGGATAAGCCATCCTGTGCAAGGGCCTGTCTCTCTGAATCTCTACTAGAGATGGAGTTTACCATGTAACTTTAGTCTAAGTGCAGTTATAAGATAGGTGAGGTGAATGCTACTCATAATGTAATAACACATTTTTACTGGCTATCAAAGATTTATTGCCATCACTTACTGGATTACAGCAGACCAGATCATGTTCCACTGATTTGAGACCTTAGAGGCAGGATTTCTGTATTTTGTTTTACACTTGGTACAGGATCTGTACCTGGTATTTAATAAATCCTGTAATTCAGATACCTCACATTGTGTAATAGCTTAGGTGTTTTTCTTAGATATACACAAATCACCCATGGGTAACATCAGGTAAATAGATGTAATAATGAGTAAAGCAGTTTGAAAAGTGAGAGTCATCTGAAGTTAGTTGAAAGTTAGTGGTATTGATCTGTGACACTGGAACAGACTGTACACCCTCATAATTTGCTTCTTGATCAGGTGAGCTTGTGTACCCCATTTTCAAAGTTTTTTTGTGTGCTCATAACTTTAGCGTGAAATGATCCTTCTAGTCAGAAACTGTGATATTGTTACTTTATTCCAACTCAAGCGTGCTGATATTATGATTGAGTTGTGTTTTCATCAGGTAAATTTATGGGACTTGTGGAATAAATTGCTACTGTGTTAGTAAAACCTTCATAATTCAGCTCAAACAGATTTGGTTTGGAGAAGCACAGGCTTTATTTGCTCCTTCAACAGTATTTCCTTGGGCCAGTTACAGTAAACATCTCAAACTCAGTATTTAATTACTAATGCTGTTATTTTAAGCTTAATATGCTCTCTTGCATTATAGCAGCAGCAAGGCTAATTGCATTGATTTTTGCATTTAGTGCTTTAAAGCAGCATGCTTTAGCTGCTTGAGAAACAACAGATGTCTAGAAGTAACTCTTTTCACCACCCACACTATGTTAGGAGTACATCAGGGTACTCTAAATGCTTGGCAGTGAACATGAAGAAAAAAAAAAAAAGGAGCTGATCCTGAAAATGCCTTAACATGATTTGTTTTGAAATTGACACTGCTCAATTTTCAGGCTAACACCCAGATTGATCTGTGTATCTCAGATAATCCAACACATACACAAATCACCCTAAAATGTCTTTTCCTTCATGTCTGTTCTATCCATTTCATTTTTGGAAAAGGTGAAGAAAACATAGATTGAGAAAAAGAAATCAACTAAGGAATTTTGTTTATTATGATTGGACAGCTGCAGTTGGTCCAATAAGGATCACTTTATGTTTTATTTTGATTGGGGAGATACCAGTCTGCCAACCATAATTTGTACAATGCTGCTATTGCAGTTGAAGATTGATGACCTTATGCAACTGACAGTGGTACTAATTAAGGTGTCATTGCTGGGCAAAATTTTCTCTCTGTGACATAATCAGCGGTGACTTTTTTGTTTTTATTTCTGCATGTGATATGTTGCCCATTCAGTCAGTCAGTCATTGTCAGTATCCCAGTGTTGCCCTTTAACTTGCCTGAGATTCAATTCTAATCTTCTTAAGTTCATCACATATTTAGTAAATGTTGCTGATCAACTTGCACACATGTTCAAAGTTAACGATTTTGCCTCATCAGGATTATAATTTCATTTTTCACACACCTCCAGACTTAGCTGCAGAATGAATATTTGTCCAAGCAAATTTTTTTTAAACTCTCTTAGGAAAGAAATTTTCAAATTTCCCTCTTCATATTCTCGAATCTGCAGTCTTTGCCCATCCGGCTATGCACCATTTCTAGCCTTGGTACTATCTTCTCATCCTGCAAAAAGACATAGTTGTGCTATTACAGAATCATAAAGTGATAGGACTTGGAAGGGACCTCTGGAGATCATCTCATCCAATTCCACTGCCAGAGCAGATTCACCCAGAGCAGGTTGCACAGGAACACATTCAAAGAAGGAGACTCCACAATTTCTCTGGGCAACCTGTTCCAGTGCTCTGCCACCCTCAAAGTAAAAAAGCTCCTTCTCATGTTTAGATGGAACTTCCTACATTCAAGTTTGGGCCCATTATCTCTTGTCCTGTAGCTGGGCACCACTGAAAAAAGACTGGCCCCATCCTCCTGACACCTACCCTATAAGCATTTATAAGCATTGATAAGATCCTCCCTCAATCTTCTCTCTTAGTCTTCAATTTGTTTCTCATTTTATGGCTATTTTCTCAGAAACACAAACTGTCTTGTCTAAATCATAGCTACTGATTCCAGTGATCACCTTTTTCTTTGCCTGTATCTCTACCACTGCGCTTAAGTATAAAAGAGAAAAGCAGAATGCCATTCTACAGGCATCATGTATATTGCATTGTGTGTCTGGATTATGCAAGTGTATTTTGTGCTGGAAAATGATTTCACTCTCGTGCCCATACATCTATTTCACTTAAGAAAAGCCAGCAATGCACCACCGGGTTTCAAAGACAGACGATAATATGTTGTTTTCAACTTCTAAAGGCCATGTTGCTTTTCCAGCACCTCGTATCCTTTGCTGACTTTCTCCTAAAAACAGGAGCATGTAAGACAGAAGTATTTCAATGTGTTTCTCATCAAACAAGTCCCAAGACTGAAAAACAGAGCAGGATCTAGCTTTACATGAAGGTGAAACAGCAACTTGAAGGATTTTGTTTCTGGAATTTGCCCAGATGGAGTTAAAATTTATTAATCTCTTGGTCATACTCCAAAACCCATTTAAACATACATTATGCCTATGAAAAGTAATTGTTTTGGGGAAAGAAAAAGGACTAGGATATGACAGGCATGGCATAAGATACTCTCTAATTGGCTTTACTAATTGTGAACTCTAAGGTAATAATCTTTTGCTCTAAAACGATTCCTTGTAAAGGCTATAAACCAGCAGCAATTCTACAGCTAGTCCAGTTGAGAAGTAAAGCTGAAATAGAACTCAGAAGCTCCTGTATTGCCTCCTGTATTCTAACTTATATCTGTTGTTCCTTGTCCTGTTACTGGGCACTGCTGAAACTGTCACAGTGTACACACTGAAAATATCTACACTTCTAAAACCTCAAATATGAGGAAAACTTAAGAATGAAGAGAGTGCTCCAGCAGCTAATTCCTGATTGCCATTATTAGATCTGTTATCACTTGTTATTGCCCACCCAGTTTTCACTGTACACTTGACAATTTCTTACTAGCAGTCATTGAACTACATACAAGAGTGAAAACCACGGATCACTAGGATATTTATTAGGAAATGAGGCTCTTGAATAAGAAATGTGATTCAAACAATCTTCTAGCAATATATTATTTTGACCTCTGCATGTGCTTTTGCCAATTTTACGACAGAGCAACATTAAATTGAGTGGGTGGTGTAAGCTAGGAAGGATTATACAGGCCAGAGGGAACAGATCCTGTTACTGCTGTATTCCAGATATTTCTAATTTAAGGGTTTTTGTAGGACAATAGTTTTGGAATAGTACACACAGTACTTGTTTACAGGAGTTAGTGGACTTCACTGAAACATATGTTCCACTTTCCCTCTTTTTTTAATAGGGACTTTTGTTTCTTGATCCCAGTATCTGGAGAGAGGCCCTAGATATGTGAAGTGAGTTATGCGCAGGTTNCAATTAGCCCTAAACCAGCACATAGGGTATGTGGGAAGTCCTGCATTTGAGGCCTTGCAAAGCAGGTTCTTCCACAGGAGAAGTGTGGTGGGTTGTGGGAACAGAGGATAGTGAAAGGGAGCTGGCAGACATATATTCACATGGAATATATTAAACACATTCCAGTCTCTACTTTGGCTTTCCCCAATAGCTCCAACCCCTGCATTTGACTTGCTCAGTTTTATGACCTCTTATTGCTCCTCCTTTTGTGCTCTTGATGTTCTTTCTCCTTCGTCATGTCTTTGTCTGCCCACACAATTTGTTTCTGTACTGTGCTTCATTTTCCCAGTAGCTGCAGCAACGTGCTTTCCATCCACTGCTCATATACCCCTCACTCTCTGCTGTTCCCTCCACACAATTTCATCATATTCATATGTTAATGGATAGCTCTGCAGTGCTTTTATATTAAATGCCTTACCACACGTGTGCCAGCTAATTGTTGAATTATCTTCAAGTGTGATTGTAAGCATTACAAACTGTACTGGGTTTCCCTTTCACATTCTGAGTTGAACTTCGATGTTCCCAGATTCCTTCCCTGCATTTCTATTGCTAGGCTTTTCAAAGAATCCTGAATAAAGTAGTAATCCTGCTCCACACTGAAGCTGTGAGATGCATTTCAGAATACCATTTACAATTACATTTGTCATTCCACAACATTTGGCATGCTGCTGCTGGTGGCCTACTTGCTGACAAGTAACAGATTTTGTGACAGGCCACGCAATATACCATAAAATACTGAGTATCAACACTGAGCAATCAATCAAACTGCCTTAATAATATAAAGAGATTATTATTTAAGGAATAGTAAATATTCTTAGGACCCAACCCAGAGATGAAGGTGAGTTTGCTGACTCCCACAGCCATCAGTGCACCTATGCTTACTGTTTTAATACAGGAGTGTAAAAGAACTTCTGTGTTCCTATCTTTGTCAAGGTAGGTAGAGGAAACCTTAAATAAGAGGACAGGGGACAGAAGTGGCTGGTGTAGCTATGAAAAAACACAAGGAGCAGCCAAGCTCAGAAGAGAGCTTGCACTTTGCTTTATATTTTGTAGCCACTGCTGTGTGTTTGCGAAAAAGGCAGGACCCAAGGAGGGAAATGTTTGGACTATATTCACTATAGAAGGAGTGTGGGAATTAAGCACTTCTTTTGTTAAACCATTATGAAAGCAGAGAAATTAGCTGCAGTCTCTTAGCTAAGCTTCCATACAACTAACGTAGCCCCAAATGACATATTTTTTCAGACAGCTAGCTTGAAATTTCTGTTTTTATAACAACACTGTGTGTTAAATTATTTGAAAACTCGGATTTTTAATTAAAAATATCCCTTTCTTATATTGAAATTAAGCAAAATGACATATCCTCATGGAATTTCTGCCACAGTTTTCATTGAAGTTGAAGCAATATCTCCTAAGGGGGAAAACAAGGTCTGACTCATGTATTGGTATTTGCATGCTAGCCAAAATGTTGGAGTGTTACAAAATTTTCAAAGAATATTATTTATATTTTTTTAAAGTAATTTTTATTCTAGCATGAACTTGTCTTAATATTTGGCAGTTGACAAGGAAAAAAGTCTGTTCTGTTGCAATGACATTCACTCCGATTATTAATACATGCTAGCTTTAGAATAGAACAACTCCTGAATTATTTTTCATGAAAGAGTTCTTAAAGATATTTATGGGGAAGCTTGCACTGTGAGGCAGGTGTGTTCTTACTGTGACCTTGACAACATACACAGTTTAGAAAGCCTGAAATCTGACTATCAAAATATGATTGCTAAACCATCAGGTTTCTAGTGAGTCTCTGGCTGTCCTGTGATGGTGCTTACCTTTTCCTGAGCTGCTGTCTGAAGTACGACTGTGTTAGTCCTCATTGTTTCACTAGGCACTCATCTGCTAATAAACCATGGTCAGCCTTGAGAAGGAACATAAGCAAAGGCTTTAACAAGGCCAAATTTGGAGGTTGGTGATGCTGAAAGGTAATTCTTTTAACTACACACTTGCATTTGCACTGAAGTTTTACAAACTGGAGCAGCTAATACTGATATCTTCCTGTTATTTGATCCGAGCCTATAGGATTAGTTAGTGCCATAATTTCAATACCATAGGTGCAGATTTCAGGATCCTGACTTTAGGTTTTGCTGGAAATATCTGTCTGGTCAGGATAGAACTTCCTGGTGAAAGCTTGATATGTTCCTGTGGGCAGTTGTTTTTTAGGCGTATGGATATTCTGAATTAGAATGCCAAATTTTATGAGATAAGGAGAAAGAAGATAAAAAGAAAGAAACCTTGACTGTTTCTATGCAATACTTATCTCTCAGTGTGATCATTTAGGGCATTTGCTTACGTGAGGCATGCCTTGTTCTTCACCATGACAGCTCTCTAGTCCTTATAGGAGCTTGCACCCCATCTCATGTGTTGCTTCCAGAGCTGATGATTAAGAGAACATAATTTGACCTGGCAACGGGAGTGGAGAAAAGAACTTTTAAATTTGCAAATCTCTAGTTTTATTTAAAAATCTGATCCTCTCTGGCATGACTAAATGATTCCTGTAAAATACTAGTGGTGATGGTGGGGAAGAAGGTAGCAGTTCTGGCTTTCAGGGCCACCTGGATTTATACCTTGAAATAGCTGCAAACACTTGGCAGTGCCATTTGACATTTCAGTTAAATTGCTACTGACTTGTCATCTTCGTGCCAAAAATTCTAGAGTGCTTTCCCAAATGGAGATGAGGAAAGTTACAAACTACTGTTCTCAAGACTTTTTTTTTTTCTCCGTTAAGATTATAGGACAGGCTCTCATCGCTTGTGGTCTCATGATTAGAAGTAATTGGGCTTTGGCAATTTTACTTTTCCTCTTTCTTGGCCTGCTGGGTGTTTTGCATGCTTGCAGGGGTTATCCACTGGAGGTTAGCACAGTAGGTTATTTTGTTGCCTGATGCCTGTACACCAGGGGTGGCCAAACTTTTCTGACGTGTTGGCTGCAGAGCGATTTGCAGATGAAGGCTCTGGTGTGCAGCGGTGCCAGCAAGGCTGCCGTTCTCTCTGGCTGACACATTGCGCTGCTTTAAGCCACAACCGCTTTGCTTACCCTTTCAGTCCTATTACAGTTCTTAGCCCACATTTCCTTTTGGCACAAAGCACTCCATTATTCCTGCTCTGTGCTGGGCTCCCCTCCTATCTTTGTCTCTAGAAACTTGTGGAAACGATAGGACAAATAGAAGCAGCTGACTGGCCTACCTGTCTTGCAAGGGAGACACAGAAGGGACTTTTTCTGCTCTATACAGTACAAAACTGGGCCCATGTTGTCTGCAGGTTAGACTGGGGCCATCTGTGATGAGTCGTGTTTAAAGTGGGTGGACTTAAAGGAATGCATCTGTGTTTTTCCTCTCAAAGGTTGCATACATAGATGGGCTTGCCTTTAACATACAAAAAAAAATAATTAAAACCCCCAAAGACAGAAGCACTGGCATCTCTGTGGGTGTATGGCTGAGCTTCCTGAAGGAAACAGGGACACCTCTCATCTAGTCTTGGCTGCTCAAGACTTCATCCACCCTGACCTTGAATACCCACAGGGAGGAGGCATCCACAACCTCCATGGGCAACCTGTTCCAGAGTCTCACCACTCTTGCACTGAAGAACTTCTTCCTAAGATCCAGTCTAAACTCTCCCTCAACTTCAAACCATTCCCCCTTGTCTTATCACTTGACACCATTATGAGAAGTCCCTCTCTAGCCTTCCTGTAGGACCTCTTCAGGTGTTGGAAGGCAGCTATAAGGGCTCCTCAGAGTTTTCTCTTCTCCAGGCTGAACACCCCCAGCTCCCTCAGCCTGTCCTCACAGCAGAGCTGCTCGAGCCCTGGGATCATCCTTGTGGCCATCCTGGTTTTTCTAAAGCTTGACGCTGCACGTGGGGAGGAATTTCCTATGAAATCACTTCACCTCTCACCAGAAGTGAATGTATAGAATCCTGGTTCCAGGTACCATTGTCTGTGTTTCTGACTGACAGATGGGCAGAGTGTGTGAGTATGGGCCCAGAGGAGTCTGGTCAGGCACACTGGGGCCAAGTAGTGCCTTTGGCACCCGGTGGTGCCGTACGGACACGCACACAGCACTGTTACAGAGGTAACCTTCCAAAGACAGTCTTGTCCTAAGTGAATTAGGAAAGGGTGAACTGATTTAAAAAAACAAACAAGCCCAGTCTGTTGTTTTACAATGTTTACAGACTAATTCCAAGCCTTTTGCAAATGTTTGCATTGATTCAGAATTGTTTCTTTATTTTATTTTGCTCGGTCCCTTCTGTTTGTGTCTGTTGTACTGCTCTGGTGGTCTTATGTTGGTGGTAAGAAGCAGTCCAATATCCGCCACCACGTCTGTTGGCCTACCTCTGCTGCTTCAGTGTTCCTGCTGGGTTCCTGGGCCCTTTAAATTACTGCAGGAGTGGCAGTAAAGTTGCTAAAAGAATTTAAACCTTACCAGCAGGACACACTGCTTTTAGGGAGCATCTTCCACCCAGTCCAAATACTGAAATCCAACCTAAACTTCCTACTGTCTTGAAGTGTGTCTGGTTACAACCAGGAACAGGAATGCCTCCTACAGCAAGCAAAAGGAAGAACCCTTCAAAATATTATGAATATTTATTAGAAAGAAGTTAGATAACTGGAAGCAACAACCTGCAGACAGTAGTGCTTATCACTAGGATTGAAGGTGAGGAATGGTTTATATTTTTTTAAATTATCCCTTGTGCATCCTTGTGGTTGAATTAAGGTCTTAGACCTCGTTGCTGTCTACAACTACCTGAAGGGACACTGTGGAGAGGCTGGTGCTGGGCTCTTCTCACAGGTAACTGGAGACAGAACAAGGCGGGAATGGCCTCAAGCTGAGGCTGGGTAGGTTTAGACTGGACATTAGGAGAAAGTTTTTCACTGAGAGAGTGGTCAGGGAGTGGAATGAGCTGCCCAGGGAGGTGGTGGAGTCACCCACCCTGAATGTGTTTAAGGGTTGTTTGGATGTGGTGCTTAGAGATATAGTTTAAGGTGAACCTTGTAGAGTACGGTTCTAGGTTGGACATGGTGATCCTGAGGGTCTTTTCCAACCTAAGTGTTTCTGTGATTCTGTGACTGTGCCATTGTTCTCTGTGAGGCCTTTAGGCATGACAGTTGCAGGGACTTCCAAGGCTTAAACCCTTTTGTAAGGTGAAGTTTGCTTGACACTGTGCTTTTCCCTCTTCAAAACAAAAGGTCTCTGACTGGCTTGTCATGTGGCCAAAACCAAAAAGAATCAGCAGGTAAGTGGTAACTTTTGAGCACATTAGAAAGGGACCTTCTCATCTTAAAAGTGACTGTGATGTAATTACATTTCTTTGGAAATCCTTTTTTATGCGTAGTAAAAAAAGAAATGGCTTTCAGTATAATCATCTAAAGATATGTCAACTGTATCTAACATGCAGAGTTGTCTGAAATTCATCCAGGAGAACTTGTGAGTGAATCAAATATCTGGAAAGCTAATAAAGACTCCAGGAGGTCCTAAAATGTAAGAGAAATACCAGGAGGACTGTAAACAATAAGTGTTTAACAAGTGCTGACTTAAAGCTACTGAAGGTATAATAGGTTTAAATTTACTGTTAGGAATGATACAGTGTAGAAGGTCTGGCTCTGATGTATGGCCAGAACCACCAGTATGATAATTCCTGCCACTTTGATGTGGGAACCTGGGCTACCAGTTTTGGAATTCTGTGTGGTTTTAGTCAACCCACTTTCTACCAGGGCCAAAACTGGAGGGGAAATGTGCTGTCCATAGAAGTCAACCACAGAAAAAGTCACCCACAGGAAAACTAGTCAAACAACATTAAGAGTCTCCATTGAGCCCTTGAATGTCAATATGTGTAGTATGAAATTACATCCTGGACATGACTGGGGCCTAAGTGTAGTATTCTGACATGATTTGTAGCAAGTTTTCTTGAGTGCGACAGAAAATGATGGCCTCTGACACACTGCTTAGCTTGCTCTTGCCGAGATAAGGTATCTAGAGCAGCCATCCTGATGGAGGCTGCAACTGTCTTCGCAGGGGAAAATAGTGGCTATGGTTCCAGTCATTTATCTTCATTATTTTCTTCTGAGATATGGTGGGCCACAAGAAATAATGCGAGTGAAAAAAAAAAAAGATGCTTTGCAGCACTGTTATTTGCAAGTTTCTAGAGTGTGCAGCACACTAAAAAGGTGAGCACAGGCGAACTTCTTATATGTGTTCATGGATACTAACCAGAGGAACTCTGAGTCCTGACAAACGGTATCACTTATAATGCAATAAATTAAAGATTATTCAATAATGCTTGTATGAAGCTGCATCAGAGCTGGCAGTTACATCTAAAGAAAGAGAATCCATAGTCAGTGTTGAATGTCCTCTGAAATCACCATCTCAGTGTGCAGTAGCAGCCAGAGAAACCAATAAACTGCTGACATTATCAGGAAGTGTAGCAGAACAGGTCAGAGAGCCTAATGATGTAAAACCCTGATGTACCCACCTGCTGAGTACTGTGTGCACTTTTGGTCTCTGCATTTCCAGACAAGCCGGTGGAGGTAAAGAATGTTCATAGGGGGGCAACTTAAATGATAATGGAGGGGGAACATCTACCACCTTATGAAGACTAACCAAAAGAGTTAGAATTTGAAACAGGCTGGTTCAGTGGGTTCAGAAGGTTTTAGATGAATCCATGAACATCTGGTCCATAAAGAGATGCTAACCAAAATAGACAGGGAGACACCCTTTAACACCCCTCATCTGAAGGTTTTGGCTGTTGGAGAACAGAGGAATGACTAGGCACTAGCTGTGGTTAAATTACTTATTTTCTCAATTTAACAAAGAACTAGATTGTTATCTCCTTATTTGTCAAATAACTGAAGTTGAAAAGAATTTTCAGAAGAATTCCTGATGTTACATGGCAATTGTTTATGTTGTGTATGTACTTGCTATAGAGCATTGATGATTTGCAGCAAATAAGTCACTCCCATTACATCTACTTGCCCCTTTCAGCTGCTTTGATATTACTCTTAAGTACAGAGGAGAAAAATGCTCACAAAATAACAGAATAGTTTTGGTTGTTCTTGTAATTCCAAAGTTGGAGGCAAAAAAAAGTTTGCTTATTTGAACTCCTAACCTCTTGCTCTGGAATTCTTGCATTAGGGTGTTTCATGAGTCTACTGGCTTCAGACACGTCAGAAGTATCACTGAGAGGGGCTCTTTTGTAGATATTTGATACTTCCACTTCCAACTGAGATCAGAAAGTGTGGAGAAGTGTGAGTTTTTGCTTGTTCATTTCAGCTAACCAAACTCTTTGGAAACAGGACCTGTTTTTTTCTCAGCTTCATGGCATTAGAATAATTGGCACTAAATGCATTTTAAAGTCCCAGTCAAGGTAATGCTAGAGGTTTAGCTTTTTCCTTTTATCCAAACTAACTCGTTAGTCTCTAGTATAAAGATTCATAATAGCCCTATGTAATGTAGCAAAAAAACCCAACCCCCCAAACATCTGCTGCCTTTTAGATTTGCAAATGGTTTACAGAATATCTGTAAAAGGGTGATTTGAAAGGTGTTTTTACAATTCAACCAGTGACTACCAGCATGACATCTTTGTCTGTTGGAAGGATCTGCTTTGACTTCAGGAGTTCTCTACTGGACTTCATTTTGGTTCATAAAGACTTACTTCCACCTGCAAGTGTTCCATAGAAAGCTGATGAACTGAATATCACAGAGAAGGTTTGGGGATGGTAGAATATGGACATTCTGATATTTTCCAACCATGATGGCCTAGTATCATGTGAATATCTTTCTAAAAGGTGTGCACTGTGATGTGACTGTCTTTTCAAATAGTATGTACCATGGAAATGATGAAATGGAATACAGCCATTGATCATACTGCACACTGCCTTATGGTCCCACTCGCCTTATAGTATGATCAAGAAAGTGAAATCAAATCCTTTCACTAGGGTAACATGGAAGCTAATAGAATCCCTAAATTGGATCCTTCTATCTAAATGAAGTTTTGTCTGTATGACTCATGTTCTTTAAATTCCCGTGCTCTTGTCACGACTAAAATAATTTGTGATTATGTGCATATTTTTATAAACCTGCTTTATAAGTCTACCCAGAGATTTAAATCAGAATCTTTCTGAAAGTTCTTAAAGAGCCCGTGGGACATTTTCCTAAGGCAGCTCCAACTTCCATGTGCCTTACTCATACGAATGACATTTGCATCAAAAAGATGACTGACTTAAGTGAACACACTTTGAAGCTATAAAATTTATGAACTTGGGAAAGCTTAATTTTACTGCCAATTCCATGACAAAATTCCTATGATTTTTTAGTGGTTCCAAGTTTTCATCCTCTTGCGCTTCCTGGAGGAGATGGACAAACCATTTCTTTTAGGGCATTGACAAAATAAGCCCTTCTTAAATTCAGTGTGGTAAAAGTTTAGGATTTCTACGTTTGGCTTTG
Organism: Ramphastos sulfuratus; assembly: GCA_013399055.1. NCBI lineage: Eukaryota > Metazoa > Chordata > Aves > Piciformes > Ramphastidae > Ramphastos > Ramphastos sulfuratus. Next base: position 222,165 of record WBNM01031714.1, on the reverse strand, counting down.
GATCGAACTTTTGCACAAGTTCAGAAGGGTGTCCCTAAAGTTCTAATTTAAGGTCAGCTCTGCTTGTAATTTACCCATACAGTAGTAACTGTAATACCTTAAAGGACACTTTAGGGAGCTTAGGAAAGAAGACAGGATAATAGTTGTTGGTTTGTTTTTAATGGTAGTGACAATTATGAAATAGTTTAATCACTGATCAATAACAATGAAGAGCATTACACTGGATCAGTTAAAATGGAGTATTTTTGGTGGGTTGTGGGGTGGTTTTGGCCAATAAAATTTTCTTGAGACTTGTGCATTAGAATTTATTATCAATGTATGCGTATTAGGGATCATAGAATATTTGGGGTTTGAATGTAGTCTGATCCAGTCCCTCGCTGGCCAGGTAGGACCAACATATGTGTTGTTTCAGGTTGCTGTATGCCTTGCCCAGTAAAGTTTGAATACTTCCAAAGATGGACATTGCACAACCTCTCTAAGCAGCTTGTGGCCTCTGTAGCTACCTAGTTATATGCAAACTGAATGTCACAACCTTTTCTTTTACTCTAAATTTCTGAAAAGAACATTACTGTGGTCCAGCTAGCTGCCCACAGGTTGCTGAACAATAGAATCCCTTGTCCTCATGGACTCTGCTCTCAACCTCTTCTCTTTCATCATGTCGTCCAAATCAGTTTAGTGGTCCTCTGGACTCACTTCAGTTCGTCGGTCTGTGTTTTACTGGGGGCCATGAACTGAGTGTGGAGCCTTTACAAACTTCAATAAAAGAACATGCTTTCTGCATTAAGGGCATTTCATGCCTTTGAAATAAGACTTTTCATCTTTCAATCATACAAAAGAGAACTTGTAAAATTTCCTCTATGAGATTATTTTTGTATTCCCATTTGAGAAATAACTAAACTGGAGTAAATAACAATATAAAGATTGCTAAGCAGGATGATGCCAGATCTGAAATTAAGTCACAGGTCCTACTGCTTATTTTGCCATTCAACAACTGAGTAAAATTACTTCGGTTTTTTTGGGACCCTGAAAAACTGTTTCAGTGTCATGTGTTTATGTTTAGGGAAACTTAAATGCATCTATATAAATTCTAGATTCTTGCTTCGCTGTTATTTTCTAGATTTCTTTTGGTGTTTAACTTGTCTGAGTACAACTAAAAAGAGGACAACTTTTACTTCTTTCATAGCATTCAGATTATTTTCTGCTTCTAATGCTTAATTTGGAAGTTTTCTCCTTCTGATTAACATTCCTGTGTACAGCCTTCAAGATGTGCTGCACCCACAAGCAGCCTTACAGCGAACCACAGAACTTAGGGAATTGTAAGTTACTGTTCAGGTGTAAAGCCTACATAAGTTATTTTTCAAGTAACTTAGGTCCTCTCCTTCGCTTCAGTCCCAAAGAGATGCTAAAGAAGACCCCAGCACTGCTCCTTGCCTTTAGAAGGTTCATTTCAATAGGGGTTGGCTGTATTAAAGAGCCATTTACACTTTGTTGTCAAGGGGAACTTGCCAGGAGACCTTAAAGGGTCATTAGCCTCTATATAGCACCATACAGTGTAGCAGATGCTTCCTGACATCACAAGGAAAGGCTTTAATGGTGTGTCAAGAAATCCCAGCCTTACCACTTTATTTTTTACTCATCTGTTGCTGTCTAGCAGTGAGTTGCCATTTTATTGATAGGTGGGCTTTTACTTAGATGTGCCAGTGATGAGGGTAGGCGGGAATTAAAGAAGCATTTCCAGTGACGCTTTTAGTAACTCATCCTTCTGTGTAGAGTGAATTGGTCATTAGACAAAAATTAAACCCAGAAATGTCGATTTCTTGAGCTTTTAAAATTCCATTTGTCTCGATAATTGTGAGTGCAGACAAACCAACCATTTATTTTAGAAAATACCCAAGAATTTGAAGGAGTGTCATAATTATTGACTTCCTTTGTGCACTACACTTCCTGCATTGTTGTGATGCAAAAGTATCAGATGTGACCTATGTGCAGTTTTAGGCCCCTTCCTCAAAGACAACATGCTTGGCATCTCAGAAATAGCATGCAGAGAGTAGTACCTGGGGTACTCGTTACAGAGAATATTCCTTTGCAGTTGCAGTCTTGTGATTTGCTTTGTTTCAAGGATACACAGTGTAGGATCTGAGGAGACACAAAAGTACAGCACAGATTGCCTGAAGAGACTGTAGGTGAAGTTTTAAAAACACCAAAAACCCCAACAGAAAGGAAGCTCTTAGAATGGGATTCGCTGGATAGACAAAATGTGACTACCTCAAGTTTTACTTGGTAAACAGGACAGTTTTGTAAGAGAGTTTGTTTGAATTTAGCCACTCTTTCAACCGTCATGGTGGCCCTACAATATGATTTTTCCTTCTCCCTCTTATTTAGACAACTGTCTTCAGCGCTATATAAATCATCTGAGTTAATCTGCAAAGCGAAGGTTTCCAAGTAGGAGCAGCCACACCCTGAAAGCATGGCATGTGAGACAGAATGCCTTCTATTTTAGGAATTCTTCCTTTCATCCAAAGAAAATCCCTCAAAAAGTCATGCCTAGCCATCAGGGCCCCCTGGATAAATGGGAATTTATTATGTCATCCTGACACTGAAAAATAATAATCTCCATTCTAAGTGTGGTTACAAAGTCTGTGCTCAGTGTGGACAAATGGATTTCACTACCACCCAACATCTAAGGAAGTCCTTTTTCTCTGGGTGAACATCTATGCCTATGTCTTATTTGCTCTGTTTGAATAAGCCAAGTTTACCTCTCAGAGAAATAAAAGGAGCAAAAAAACAAACAAAACCCCCCTGAGGTTAAAAATTCCCACTCAGGGAACACTTTTTTTGCGAGCACTGAAGTTTTGCTACACAAGATTCTCAGCACTGGAATTTTACTAAACAAGGTTGTCAAGATTACTTGATACCTCTGACTCTTTCAGAAGAGAAGTCTTTCCATTGATGTCAAGTGGTCCATGTGTGGAGAGCCCCACAAGGCCAGTTTGTATTGGATTGGCTGCAGGAGTACTGCTTAGATAGTTTGTACAAATGCAGAGCAGGTCTACAGCTAAGGCTTCCTTTTGCTTCTGGCCATCCATAAATCTCCAGTGAATCATCAGAGTCCACTTTGTCTGCCCAGGCAAAATTTACAGCTGGAAAATGGATGTCATGGCTGGAAGAATTACAATGTTCAATATCTTAGTTTTAGCTTCAGCGTAGGAAAACAAAATGGAAATCAACACCAACTGGAGACATTAGAGTGGCCATTGTACCACAAACCAGTGATGAACTAATGGGCAGTCATCCCATTTGTCTTGGAAAAGATCTGTTTCATACAAACTTTATTTGCAAAATCTAACTCAGCCTACCTGGAAGGTCTTAGAATTAATGGTACCTTCTCCCACTTCAAGGTTCCATGCATTTTTAGTGTGTATTACATCAAAATGAAGAGATTATCCTACATGTTTGCAGTCACACAAGATATGTTTCATCTGATTAATGACCACAGTGAGACCCTGCAATTTGCTGCTGTGCAGAGAGGATCTTCTGCTCTAACAGCATTTAACTGTGGTTTGGTAGAAAGTATTGATGAGGGAGTAGAACCACAATACTGGGCAGAATTTTTATGGTGTGAAATAACGATCTGTGAATCAACTGGGCTCATGAGCCAAATTTTGGAATCTTATCAGAATCTTTCTATCAGTTATATTTTTCATAGGGTTTGAGGGTTTTTTTGAGCACTCAGCCTTCACATCTTTATAAGCTGGCATGAGGTCACTCCTTTATCTTCTCTTCTCCAGACTAAAGAGACCCAGCTACCTCAGGCTTTCCTCATCAGGGAGATACTCTACTCCCTTCATCTTTGTGGCTCTGTGCTAGACTCATTCAAGTAGTTCCCTGAGGTTATTCTTGAACTGAGGGGTCCAGAACTGGACAGTATATTCCAGATGCAATCTCACCAGGGCAAAGTAGAGGGGAAGGGGAAGCCCTCTTGTTCTACTAACAACTTCCCTTTTAATACACTTGAGAATGCCATTGGCCTTCTTGGCCACAAGGGCACTTTGCTGGCTCATGGTCATCTTTCCCATTCATTTTGCAGTATGTAAGTGTCTTGAGATTTGAATCACACAAATGTATAAAGTGTCTTTGGGTGTATCAAAGGGGAGGTTTCTTAACATATGCTTTTGAAGTAATGTACCTTTACGAAGTGGAGCAATTTAATAAAAGTAGTTCCATCTTTCTCAGAAAAAAAATCACTACCTGCTTATCCTTATCTTAATTGAATGGCTTTGTTTTAGAAATGGGCAGAAATAAAATACAACAGAACAGCAGATCACTGCCTGTTACTGAAATATCCAGGTATTGAGACATCCATTATTTTATTTTATTTTAGGAGTGACATAGACATACCATTTGAACAGTTAGAACTTTTGGGACATATTTGCAGGTTTCCTCATATAATTATGCAACAATCTCATCCTCACCCTGTTTTAATTCTGGTTCTGGACTGAAATCCTGACCTGGGTAAAACAAGTGTTTCTACTGCTTAAACCAAGACTGTCTTTTCTCTAGAGCTGTTCTGTGACGGAAGGGAGCGTTCATACTGGAGGAATACAGACCCAGTGATTTGTTACAAGGTGCTGATGGAGGACAGTAGTTTGTAGCAAATACAGATATATTTTAGTGCAAAGAAACACTCTGTGTGCAAGGGCTGAAGGAGTTCTTGTTACAGCAATCTGCGCTGTAGAGAAGCAGCAACAAAGAGAGGAAAAATCAATAAATCAAAAGGTAATGGGATCTGAACAGGCTACAGAATTATATCTAAAAACTGCCAGCAATGGAATGTTTGAGAATAATATTGTAGCTGTTACCTGGTAAATTGTAAGAAATCTGAGAAATGAAAAGAACAAAACGTAGCAGCTCGGAGCAATGCCAAGTGCCATATTGTGTGTATCTGCCTCCACAAGGAAAATGTAGAACACTAATCCATTAAGAGCTCCCATAATGATAATAACCTAAATTAGTGCAATGATTTCTGAGTAAACCCTGGAGCCTTGTAGATCTCACAGTGTAAGAATGACCTTGAGCTGCAAACTGAGCATCCAGGCTTTGAACACATGATTTTTATGGACCACCTCTGCTTCAACTATTGGAGTAATGTGCAAGAAGCAGAGAATAGATCCCCTTAAAATAGCATTCACTAGGGAAGCAAAAGATGTATTCTGAATTTTCCTTCTCTGAGGCCTCCCACAGTAAAAGGAGACAGGGAAGAAGCATGGCTGGTACTGCATCCAGCTGACAGAAAGTGCCCAGGGCATGTCATCAGATGACATGTGCTTTCTTATTACCTACTTTTAGCTTTTGTTTGGGTTTGATGATTTTTTTTATTTGTTTGCTTTTTGCTCTGGAATGCAGAAGTAATTTTAAAACTGTTTTAAATAAAAAGGGGGAAGTGCAGTTGGAATTATCTGGATTTTTTCTTTACTCTTTGCAAGAAAGCCTATGGAATTTGGCATCTTAACTCAGCCTTGCCTGATGTGATCACAAACACAGTCAAATTTTTATTAAAGTGTTTTGAATCTTTCAAACATGATATTGATAACTAAAGTAGAGCAAAGAGACAGTAGCATCTGGTTTTAATGAATGTGGTCTGCTCATACTTGAAAGCAAAACCATGCAGGAAAAGACTGGAAATTCTTGTTCAGAGACTCAAAGTGCAGTAGTGTTTTTCAATACCTGACATCTGTAAGCTTAGAATGACCTGAGTGACTTCACTCAAGCAATTGTTCATGTTTTTTAGATTAAAATGACATATTTGGATCTGAAATATATTTGGTGGGGTTTAGGGGAGGGTTTGTTTTTGTTTTTAGACTTTCGTATACTTCTTTCGACTTCTACAATCTTGATGCTCTTTGCTTTGAGCTCTGCCACACCTTTTCTACTTGGTGACCTTCTTCAATATAGAATTGTGTGTTCCCATTACTATACTGTAGTCTAGACAAACAGAGCAACCCTTTGTGGAGATGTTTTTCTTCTGCATGTAGTAACATCTGAAACAGCTTCCTAAACTGTGGACCCATATAAAAGCCAACTTAAGACATAGCCTATCTTTCAGGGGAAAAAAGCAAGGGCATTGTCAAAACAGATTCTGCAGGAGACCTCTCTGCCCCCACTCCCTTCAGTTCAAGTTTATTAGCAGCATTTCAGGCCAGGCCCTTCATGGACATGCTGCACATTGTTAGAGTTTGCATGCCTTCTAGCAGAGTAGTAGTACCAATAGAATATACTGCTTCCTGCGTGTTTCCTAGGATGTCATACTGTTGCTTATGTGAGGTGAGTCAACTTGTTTGGAAATGGAGCCTGGATATCTGTTTGAGTTTTGTACTTTGATTTCGGCCCAGTCAAGACGCAGACAATGGAGAATTTTCATTAGCCAACCTCTTCCTCTGCCTCTGTCCTCATAGCCTAATCCAGTCTCTCTCTTGGATTCTGAGAAACAGTCACTGAGGTGCTCAGCACAACAATGTTAGGCTGTAAGTAATCACAGCAAAGTTGTAGTGGACACTTTTCATACCACAGCAGAGTTTCGTGCATGTTAAATGCTGTGAACAATACATCAGGTACTTGAAAATGGTAATTTAAATTCCATTTATTCCTTTTATTCCATTCCACTTCTTTCAGCATAGTATCGTCCTTATACTCGTGTTTGAACTGAGTAGAAGTTTAGAAAAGAGTAAGTGTTCTTGACCATAAGCACCTACCTATTGTCTGTATTTTGAAATTTTGACTCAGTTTTTCACATGAAAAGCAGAAGTGCCCCAATTAGTTACATTCCAAAAATTTTCTGCTTTTAAAGCTGTAGTAAAAGTGGCTTTCAGTTACCACTAATAGCTTTTTTGAATCCTTTTGTTATAATCCCGAAGCTGAGAAATCAATGAGGCTGGCCAGTTTGATTAAATAGTTTTCTTAAGTCAAACTATTGTAAAGTTAGCCTTTAAAAACAAATATGCTGCATTGCCTTTGACCATTTACAGTTTTTCTTTGGCTCCACCAAGCATGTGGATGTCTAATCAGGGGATTATCAAGTAGACTAGAGAAATATAACAAAGTTCTGTGCTCTAGTAAATATTTGTATAGCACAAGCCTGGAGAAAGTCCATGTTATATTTTACTGTTGATAATTTAATAACTCAATGGCACGCCTGAAACGGTACAGTAAATGTCAGGATGTGTCAAATGAAGTATCCTTGAAATTTAATAACTTCGTACTGAAGATGAGGTGTGTGCATGGATAGGTAACACTGTCGTTGGAAAATGCCTTTTGCAAGTAATGTTTGAGGCATTTGGTTGAATTTTGCCAGGAACTAAAGTGAGCAATGCCCATCTGGCTTACAGTTGAAAACAGTGACAACCAAAGTGACAAACAGAATAACCCATGCAGAAATAGTTCAGTTTATCAAATGATCATGAGGCCAACCAACAGATTTCATCCAACAGTCAAAGATCCTTGATTTCCTCTTGCTACAGAAAATAGACCCTAGTGTAAACAATTGATTAAATTAACTGAATCTGTGTTGCTCGTGTTTAAGGGATAGCATGCAGCATGCTGTCTGCCACAGTAGTTTGTTTGCACTGAAATTAAGCAATAATGATTGAGGCACAGAGCATTTCCTGGGGATTAATGACCGGCTGAGAGGAGTTGATGGCCCAAAGAACAGCTCCTGGCCATTAACCCCAGCCAGTCATTAATCCAAAGGAAATGCCCTGCCCCAAGGTCTTTATTACTCTTAGAAAATGAAAACAAAGCAAAGCAAACCCGTAAGGACCTAGGTATTTGTTCTGGTGGTGGAGTTTCAACTCGTTTTGTGTGTGCAGATTTGATAAAGCAAATACCATACCAGTTGTTGAGCTGGAGTGCTCGGCTCTCTCCAGAGCATCTCAATATCATCTAGACCTACACAGGGGCAAGGGCTAACTGGAGAAACGTGATTGTTTTCACCTTTATTAATATTTTTCTCAGTATGGAATGCAACTTGTGTTTAATCCTGATGTGATTTTAAGTAAGGTGACTGTATACTTTAAATAAGTATCTTCAAGTAGTCTGTATTGTATTTGGAATAAGTGCTGGCAGGGCACCAAATAGACTGTGTTCTTGTTCTACTTAAACCCTTCTTTTCCTAATTTTGGAAGTAATGGACAATCTGCACCTTTACAACCCAATTAGTTGTAAATATGGAAAGCAGACAATGAATTATAATTTAGGAAGTATATGAATTGGATTTCTTGAGGTAATCTGCAGGTGTTTGTTGCTTCCTCAGTATTTGCCAAGCTGAAGAGCACTTCAGAAAATGAAAAGATGTCTGTTCTTCAAACATAAATTGAGTCTTTGCTGTGGAGAAGATTATCTCAGCTTTACAGACTTTAGGGAGTCTGGGAGGCCTTTTTCAGAAAGCATACAAACTATTGATACACTGAGTCAGCTGAGCCATGAAACCTGAACTTCATTTATTCATTTAAAGGTAGAAGTTTTGCTTTCTAGACTATGCTATCATTGAGATTGGATTGTTCAGTTTATTCTTCAGGCTTGTACCATTGCTTGATCTGGGGAACTGGGAATGATCAGACTTAATGGTCTTCCTCTAGCCCCTTCTAAAGGGAGAAGAGCAGCTGGGATAGAAGTTGCAGTGAGGCAGCTTAGGTTCCTGTCATGTACTAACCCATACAGACCAGAGATTTGCTCTACAATTTTCCAGTTTTATAGAATCATAGAAAGGTAAGGTTGGAAGGAGAACTCAAGGATCATCTAGTTCCAGCCCCCTGCCATAGGCAGGGACACCTCCCACTAGTACAGGTTACTCAAGGCCTCATCCAACCTGGCCTTGAACGCCTCCAGGGTGTTCCAGTGCCTCACCACCCTCACAACTGAATACTGGAAGATTTTTTAAATTTTTTTTTCTTTAATATCAAAAAGCAGATTTATGTAGTCCTTATAGTTAACAACAAGTAGTTGATCTCTGTGTGTGTGAATGTTGAGACTTTGGCAACAGTTTAAGGAAAACACAAATTGATGACGATAAAGATCCACAGGGAAGCTGTGGTAAGGTACCTTTTAAAATTCCCTTATCAATACAATCCAAATTAAAGTTTTGTAAAGATACATTGTGCTTGCTGTATGTCATCAATTGTATACCAAAGTAATATGTATGATGCCTTTTGTCTCCATCTTAAATTATAAACACCATTCTCAAAGCACGAGTGAAAACTGCAGTTCCTCATCTTTTCCCGTTGTGTTTTAGGCTTAGAACAGAAACCTTGAACCTTGAATTTTCAAGAACAGCTTCAGTGCAATGATTCTTGTTGCTTTCCACATATATAGGTCTTTTTTTCCATCCTGAAGCGGTAACTTCTCATGAGAAATCAGTATTTTAATCCTTTTGAGCAAAGAATGGAGCTGAAACTCTACCACTTTCATAAGTAGAGAATTCTGCAAGTGCTGAACTGTTAATACTAAGAAGTGGAAAGCCTAACCCTTTGCTGTAAGATAAAGAAGAGAAGCTGTAGTTACTATTGCATTGGTTTTGCAACCTAACCTACAATGTCTACAAACTGCGTTGTCAGAGATCCTTGGGATGCTGGTGGTCGGACAGAAGTTAAGGCTTGGGCTGCTCTGGTCTGTAGTAGCTGCTGTGTTTAAAAGCAGGCATGAAAGCAGCAATGAAGGCACTCAGGACTTCAAAATGAAAACTGGGGTGCTTTTAGAGTTTGTGTTTGGTGGTAGCTGAATAGCCTTTTCATGACTGCTGAAATTCTGTCTAAATTTTAGTTCTATTTCTGCATCTTTTTTTGCATCTGACCATGACTGTTCACTGAATAAAGTTCAAAATCACACCTTGCACATTTACCATATATGGCCCCCTGCTTTGATTTGGCTTTCAACATCAAAGCACTAGAAAGAGCATCTTCACTTGCGTTCTTTTAACAGGGTGGTCTGTAAATAGCTAAAGGTTTGCTTGCTAGGTTGAAGTACGAGGCTTGCAGCACGTGCATGCAGTCTGTTTCTTTTCTTATTCAAGAATTGCAATGTATTTTGGGAAAAGAAGGGGATTTTAATTTACCAGGTAATAATTTTTATCTCAGAATGAAAAGCAGAAACTGAACAGTGCCTGCCTGTACAGTACATACTGATCATCTTAAAAGTCTTTTCTAACCTAAATGCTTTGTGATTCTATGACCTGAAACGATTTGTCAGTTTAAGTAACAGAACAGTTTTCAAACCTGTATTGCTGTTTTCAAAATAGATCTCATTTATGTCAGTCATGCAGGCAAGGGAACTGTAAACCAGGGCAAAAAGAAACCAAACCAGTGTGGAAAAACTCATATTCTGCATACAGGAATGAAACTGGAGGTGTAGCCTTTGGAATTACAGATTTCACTATATATGTAAGGGGAAGCTTCAGCAGTCTGAGGAAGCAGCAACTCACACGCTGACCTTTTTGCACCTTGAGCAAAAGATTCATTGTGTTAATTTTAGGTTGGTGAGATGAAGACCCAAAAGTGCAGCTACAGTTCTATGAAAGTATGTTCCAACTATTTATCTGGGCTGGGATAGCTGTAAAATCCTGCTAGAATTTTCTTGCAAGTAAACTCTCTCCCTCATCATTGAATAAAACTTTTACAGAGACCAAACTTGTGGCCATAAAAGTGCTGCTGTGTTCAAACACAGCTACCCTTTAGAACCATCTCAAGACACTTCTGTCTAAACCCCCATTTTCAAATTGTGATAGGTGTTAAGAACGTGAGGCTATCTCCTTCTATAGATACTAAGTAGAGTAACATAATTCTGCAAGATGGCACACATTTACTCATGGGTTAAGATTATAATTGCATTTCAAAGCAGTTCTCTTGAAACATTCTAAAACAGATTATGTTCTTAAAAACTCTGTTCTTTGCTTTGCATGTTTTAGTACTACATCCCATTAAAGCTGTGTTTGAAGTTACTAGGATTTGTTAAAAATTTGATAATGCCTAAGCAGATAAGAGATTATATGCTTTATGTATATATTTGAAGGATTTGTTCCAGCTTGGATACAGTGTATTAATTGGCCACCTACAGTGAACAGCACTGTTTAATATTTAGAACCCTTTTCCTCATTGTTTTCTAGGCAGAAGAGCATGTAAGTATTCTTTTAACTAAATTTGCTAACTTACTGGAACACATTGAAACAATGTGTGCTACTTGTGTCATATTACATTAACTTCACTTCTACAGACAGGTTGTATACATACGTAATAAATAGCTCCTCAGGGATCAGATTTAGATTAACTGAGAAAAACGTACTCTGCTGTACGTTAAGTAATTTACAATATCTCAGTAAACATTAGCAAAGACATGTTTGTCTCACCAGAACAGGTTAACAGTGCCTGCAGACTCACTAATGATTGCAGAATGTTAAACTATCAAGTGGAAAGTTATAATCACTTTAAATAGTCTAATTTCCGCCCCCCCCCGCTAAAACATCAGACTATCTGGAGTTTGATACCATGATGTCTGTAATAACACTGAATGTTTATGACAGAGAATGAGAGTAGTAAAGAAAGACACCAGTTCTGCAGAGGATCTAAACAGAGTGACTTAAAACTGAGAGAGGGAGGCTTGCAGAGAAAACTTGTTTAAGTGGGTAATCTTTTATTTAAATATTATTCCTTTTAAATTAAATTGCCATATCTGCAATTTGAGATGAAGCACGTTTTAGGTTTGCTTACATATTGCACAATCCCTGTAGCCTCTCTATCAGTTCTGCTAGTGATTATTTATAATGCAGATATGGTAACTGCTGTCACTGGTTATGGTTTTTATTGCCCCAGCCCAAATATAATTAACAAAGACTGTTCTAAGTAAGCTTGTGAAGGTTATTTCAGAAGACTTCAGATTCTTAACGTGGACATTCATTACAACTCTAGAACTTATTTGTTAGATTTGCCAGGTGATGAAGAAAATTACAGGTATATATATACATGTATATAATGCAGCAAGAAATAGAAATTTTATTAATCTTCATGATAAATCACTGCCTCTGCTAGCTGCATTGATGGGCTGTGTAGGTGGAAGTTTCCCCAAGCCCTAAGAAAACAGTACTCACCACACAGCACACGTATAAGCTTGGAATAAACTGTACACTGTAAGAAATGCAGTGGTTTCAGGTTTTAGCCTAACTGCCTTCTCTTTGATACACAGAAGGAGATAGAAAGTAGGCTAAATTCCAAATGAGGAAGCATGTTTAGAATTCTGTCTTAATTGATCATTTAAGGACAATCATCTTAATTGTTTAATTACATTATTTAACTGTCTTCAAGTCAGGCAAGAGGCCCACCAGCATAGAGAAATAACAAACTGTACTAGGAGAGTGGCTGGAGCAGAGGACCATAAGCCCTGGATTCTGGAGAAGCCATTTAACACTGTTTGCTTGTCCTGAACTAGAAATAATAAATACTTCAATATACTCAATTATTGGAGATCCCAAGACGAGCAGCACTATATTACAAATAATCATTATTACTTCATTATATATTAGCTTTGCAACAAAAACAACTGAAGACTTTCATACATGGAGTAAAGGTAATTCAATATGTAGGAATTACTTAAAATACATGTTAATTGCCTCTGAAGAGGTTGAAGGAACTGAAAAGCAGTTGATGCATTTGTTCATAAACATTGTGGCTCTCCGTAGAAGAGGTATAAATAAATGAAAACCAGGGTGTCGTACTTGCTTAGTCACCTAGTCTGATCTTGCAGATTGATTTTTGTGCTGAGGGGAGAGAAAAGGTTTTTAAAGGAAGATGGAAAAAGGAGAAAGACTGAGAGAGGGACAAATTTTAACTTGAGAACATGGGAAGACTGGGAAGATCCAATCCTGTAAAACTGGTACCAGTTGGGGTCAGAATCCCCAAGTGTTTGTTTCAGGCAGGTCTGCCTCTATGTGCTGTTCTGATCAATCTGTCTGTAAGGAACAGTGGAAAAGGCATCCTCCTCTGGTTTTCAGTTGAGCACCTGACATAATGACAAATATGTGAGACTTTTAAAGAAATTTGAAAATTAAGTTCAGTGGCATTTATGTAGCAGTCACGCTTTGTACTTTGTGTTCTGCAGCTGAGTGAATTCTGTGCTCTCCTTGTTGACCTACTCCCTTCTATCCAGGGAATAATTGGCATCTGAGAAACAAGTGTCATCTAGTGCCAGTAACTCCACGTACAGGTTCATCTGTAATTAAATACAGTGGAAAATGAAAGATGAAAGAGAGGGAGAGAGAAATGCCTTGTAGGAACAAATTAATAACATTAAAAGTAATGAAATTGATTTTTAAAGAGTGTTGAGTTGTAGCTTATCGTACAAAAACTAAGAAAGTGAATTAAAAACCTACCATGAACGCAAGAATTATGTGGACACAATCCCTGTTACTTTAAAGTGAGATATAAATCCAGAGATTTCTCATGCCATCATTTTGTAAATAATTACAGTTCTGCTGAATCTGTTGTATAAAGTTTACATGGGAGGTTCAGTGCACCCTTGCTCTTGTTTAGAACATTCGGAACCACCAGAGAGATGTTGACATATGGCTGCACTGTTTTAGTGCACGAGACATCTACTACATGGGAGCATAATAAACAGGAGCATAAAGACAGGTTTGTGCAAGCAGTTTGGATTGACCTTTTTGGCAGCTGAAATCCATCTTGAGTACATGGTGCTGATGTGGACAGACATGTAAACCTCGTCTCGTTCCCGCAACTACTACTTTACAGATACACTCCCAATGCTCAAGATGTGTGTAATTCCACACAAAGTGATTTCAAATGGGAGAAGGGATGCAGAAGAAGAAGTCAGAGGCTGTCCCTTAAGTTTGTGGCAATAGCCCTGTTGATAAATGAAGAGTTAGAGCAGTATGTTTTACACCGATATGGTAGTCTTAGAGACATGGCTAATTTCATGTATTATTTTCCTAACAAAATATTAGATCAGCTGGCATCATGGTTTAGTTTTGGCAAAGAAAAAGAACAGTCTACTGTCCTTTCAATGAACAATTCTTACATCAGAGTCTTCAAATATAGGAATATTTGTATAAGCACCTTTTACTCTCCAGTAGCAGTCTGAGACTCTGGTCTGCAGCAGTATTCTTCAAATGAAGTCAGTTGTATTGCAGTTTTGAGGAAATGTGTTAAACAAACTCAACACTTTCTACCTTTTGACAAGTATCTAATAGAATAAAATTTAGTCTTATTTTAACAAGTCCTGCTCTACTCTTGCTTACCAAGGTGTGAGCTTCTTTGTACAGCTCTAGAAGCATCTAGGTTTAGGAATATAAAATAATCAAAACAACTGATAGTAGATTTCAAGGTTTAGTCTTAACTGATAGGATGTAGATCAATGGCACTTCACAGTTCTGCGTGCAGCTTATGTCCTGAATAGTTTCCTCTGAAGCAGAAGCACTATGCATTTTACCTGTGAAGGCTGCCCATCAGTTTTAGTGACAGAGTTATGCAGCTGTGCCTATGCCTCCCTGGAACCTTGTGCATAGTGTGCTTTTAATGGTCCTGCTGAATTTATTAGCTCACCAGTCAGCAAAATCCTGAGATCAACAAGAGCAAGATTTTTTCAAAATTCTTGGTTTTGTAATGCTGTGGGGTGCTGAAGACGCAGAGGAAGGTAGCAGATGAGTAACTGAGCAATAGGGCACAACAGGGAAGCTGGTTAGCATGAGATAGTCCTTATCTTGGACTTCACAAGTTGACTGTGGAATAGATTATCTTTAAAACAGCAGTAGCTGGCACTATCTCATACTAACCACAGCCCTAACTTTGCCCTTGTGTTCTCATGAGACCTCTCCTGGAAGTTGAGGCTGTATTCTGTCTTCCTGGGCTTTCTGCGTGTTGGAAAATAGTGAGAGTTGAGTAGTTCAGAATATTTGAAATTAATGTACACCTACTCACACTTAATACAGAGTTATAGAGCAAGCAGCATTCTTATGCTGAAGTGGTGCAGAGTCAACTGATTGTCATAGTATGTTGTAAAAATCTGCACTCTGATATGTCTTACTTTAAAATGCAGAAAATACAAACCTGCAGTGACCTCTTTACCCAATCCATGCAAGTTGTGGAGGTGCACTCTTTCAGAGTTCTCCAGTACGTTGAGTAATACTACGGTTTCATCTAGAATTACTGACCTGGAAGTGAAGAAGAGTATTTAATATCACAAAGTCAAGCTGGAAATTTGAAAATGTCAGAGTTTGTTTAATTAACAATCACAATTAATCACAGAATGGCTGAAGTTGGAAGGGACCTCTGGAAGACATCTGGTCCAATCCAGGGCCACCTAGAGCCAGTTGGCCAGGACTGTCTCCAGATGGCTTTTGAATGTCTCCAAGGAGGGAGACTCTGTGGCCTTTCTGCACAATGTGCTCAGTCACCCTGACAGTAGAACTATCTTTTCTGATGTCCAGAGGGAGCCTTTTGCATTTCATCACGTGCCCATTGTTCTGTCACTGGGCACTACTGTAGAGAGCCTTGCTCCATCTTTACACCCTCCCAGCAAGTATTACTGTGTACAGATTAACCACACACCCGCACAGCCCGAGCCTCCTCTAAGCTATGCAAGCCCCAGCTCTCTCAGCCTTTTGCCACCAGCCCTTACTGGTATGGGATGCTCTTTTTCTAAAAAATGTATTGTGTTGGTTGGTTTGCACTGCAGGAATAGATCAGTTTTCATGCTCCAATGCTGTTCATGGCATTTGATCAGTGAAGCTGCAAGAGTCCCTGTTTACCCAGGAAATCTTTGGCCTCTGTTTTATTTGTGTGGCTGTGTTTTGTTATTGATGGTACTCATTGGTACAAAAGAAATTGATGGAGAAGTTGTCAGATACTCTTCAATTTAAACATCCTGAATCTTAAGTTCATTTGCAAAGGCAGAAATGGTGGCATAGCATGGGAAGGAATGTGCTTGTTGTGGTTGGTGTGTGCTCGAAGCCTTGCCATCTCAAACGTTTGTCTGTTTTCTCATCTGTACATCTGAGGACAGGGGCCTGGTACTGTATTGCTACTAGCACATGTTATTAAGGATTAAACAAATTTCTCCATCTCTTTGTTTACAGAATAGCAAAAATACATGAAAATTTCTGTCTTCTGGGAATGGCAGAGCTGAATGCAATCGAAAGCTTCAATTGAGCTGTGCTTAATCTTTCCTTAGTGTTACACTTAGGTGGACAGGAAAGTGAGAGTGCAAGATTGGCTTTTTCCCCTTACCTGAACCCTTTAGGTTCCCTTCTACTTGCCTTGAGAAAGCCTTTCTTCCTTTCCCTTACACATATTGCATTACCCTATCCTGGGCTGATGCCAGATTCTGGAGAGCATGTACCCATGCCAGATTCTGGAGGGGGAATTTGGTCTCACAATGTTTGCATTGTGTTTGATCATTACAAGTGAGGGTGCTTTGAAAGTAGCCAAGTTTGAGTCTGTAGCTATCCTTGTATTCCACAGGCCTATGAAATGTCTTATGTTGCTGATGTTCATACACATTGGACAAAACAAGTATATTTATGTGGTTTTCATTTTAAAATTATTGAAGTGGTATTCTTGGTTCTTGCTGCTAGTAACAT
This sequence comes from Ramphastos sulfuratus, assembly GCA_013399055.1. NCBI lineage: Eukaryota > Metazoa > Chordata > Aves > Piciformes > Ramphastidae > Ramphastos > Ramphastos sulfuratus. The sequence goes on along the minus strand of WBNM01031714.1, from coordinate 205,535 downwards.
TTAATATTGCTGGCCTTGCTAGAGCAAATCCCCCAGTGAGATCAACACAAGTTTTGCCTGAGGAAAAGGTTAAAAATTTGGCTTATAAGGGAGTTGTGTTTCACTCAACTTCTTTTGGTAACTGCATCAGTTTGAAATCTCAAGTGTTAGAGATCTTTTGAGCACTCCAGTTTCTAGAAGGATGATCTGTATAAGCTTAGAATGTCTTTTACTGGTGTGGCAAATACATGTATGAAGATGTTAAAAGCTAGCTGTTCCTCTGGAATTAGTGAAATCCTAAATTGTACACAGTGCTACATTTTTCCACTGAGGGATTTTTATTTGTTGTTATTCTGGTTAAAGTGGTACTTAATCCCTCCCTAAGAATTCCATGATAAAATTCAGGCTGTGCCTTGGGTGACCTGTCAGAAACTATATATCTTACTGCTAGGAATCTTTGGAGACTTGAGATTTGACTTTTTTTTTTTTTTTTTCTTGCACATACACGAGATGTGTTTGGCAAAGGTCACACAAGTTTTAGCCCACAATATTAAGTCACAAATGAAATGGATTTAAGTGGTCTTGCCTTACTCCCTTGTGAGTGCTTGCTCACATCTCAAAACCACCGTATAATTTGTCACAATTCAACATGATTATCTGTCTTTGCTCAGGAGGACCATAACAGCTAAGGAGTAAGTTATATTGCAGGTGAGGATATAGGATTACTGGTAGAGCTGATTGAAAGAGCTTTCAAAACTCTGCTTTAAGCCTATCTGACCTTAGGTAGTGCTTTACTTTCTTTTATTTCCTTTTTTATTGCGTGTGTGTGTTCTGCTGTCATGTGGAATTTTTTTGCTTGTTTTTATATTATTTTTTTTGGTGTGCTTTTTTTTTTTTTTTTTTCTGTTGTGCTAAAAAATATCCTAGATTGCACCAAAAATGCCAGCAGAAAAGAGGAGAGCAAACAAAGGTTCAGCTGACAGTGCGTAAATAGACCCAGCAATCTTTGATTCAGCTGCCCTCCCTGCTCAGAAAGTTTTTTCAGGCTGTAGACAGTGAAGCATGTAAATGTTATTTTCTAAACACTGCATGTCCAAATGATCTAGACGGGATCATGGAACAGAACATAGTTTGAAAAGCTCCCCTCCCACACACTCCCCCCGCCCGCCCCATCTGGGTTCTTTGAGAAGCAGGGCATGTTCTAGTTGCCAATCAAGCTGCTATGGAAAAGTCTCTCGAAAGTTCAGTGCACTTTAAAAAATATTTCAGGGCTTGGTACATTTTAAAGCCATGCTCCTTAGCATAATGAGCCCTGCATATCTTCTTGGTGTTCATTAGTTGCATGCTAATGGCCATGTTTAACATTCCTCCTTATCTTGTTTCCTGATTGATGGGAACTTGAACCAACCTCTAGACTTCCAGACCTTGCTCAGTTACTGTCGTTTTCATTGACAGAATAAATCATTTGATGTGCAAAACCTCGTGCACGGCTTTGATTCCTTGATCAGGACTGTATTACATATATTAGGTATTGTCTATCAATTTTTTTTCCCCATGTGGGTATCTGATGAGATCCTATATTGTATGAAAACCTCTCTTGTTTACCAGACTACCAGGATTTTTTACCTTTTGCTGTTTCAGCACAGGACAAAGCAATTGCATGCCGCTCTTTTTATTTTTCTCTGCTTTTCTTCTTCACTGTAGCCTCTTGGGTTAAAAGGCAGACAAACAAACACATCTCTGTGGACTTCAAAGAGATCAAATTAAAAAAAAAAAAGGCAAATAATTTCTTAAAGCTAGGCTGTTTTGCTGTGTTTCTCTTTTCTTCCTTTTTTTTTTTTTTTTTTTAATTCTGGAAAGAAATAGCAGGCTGTAGGCACTGCCTGTGGCTTGCTAGCCTTGCTTCTTGTGTGGTCTGTGCAGACTTTATGATTTATTCAGCTAATGGGAAAGGAGCATGACCCCCAGTGGCCACAGAAAGAGAGCTGCATGTGGGTTTAATGCTTTCACCACAAAAATGTCTGCTATGACTAAGCTGTGTGGCTGAAGTCACTGTCTGAATGGTGCTAAAAAGGAACTTAGGCATTAAGTGTGCACTATTTACTATAGATTGGCTCTTGGGATTAGGCCAAGGGTTTCTTACTCAGTTTCAAAGAATAGCATGGAAGCTGCTAGGAAAATTAGAGCTGTGCAATTTATTTTTACCAGTCTCCCCAGTGAGTGACCCAGTGAAGGATTTACCTCATAACACTTTTTTTCATCAGTTACCAAAGAGCAATTCAAAATGTCCTGGTTTGTTCATGAGTTTTATGGGGCTTATTGTTTACATTTTCCCATCTCCTACTTTTCTTGGTCTTAACGTGACTTTCTAATATTGTTTTGCTGTATACATTGCTTAGAACTGTAAGGGAAAACAGGTTTGGACAACATTTAAGCTTCATTGTTTGAGACTAGTTACACTGGTGTCTGTGATTTAAAGGATGAAACCATGGGCTGCATTAGGAGTCTGCCTCTGTCCTTACTCGGGAGAATGGCAAAGCCACGTATTCTTCATTGGGAAGAAACTGAAATCAATCTGGTTTATTATAGCAACACTACCACTGCCTTTACTTGATTTTGCTGTCTTTTAGGGGCAGGTAAGGTACTCTATGTCCCTCTGCCTACTGATAGGTTACTGTGTCTTCAGATAGATAAATTAAAAACAAAACCATCACCACCATCTATACTGAGAGAAAAAAATTAAGTTGTCTTGTAGTCTTTAAAGAGCATTAAAAATTTCTGTTTTCCCAGCGCTAAAATCTGTCATCATGCTATGTATGAAAACCAGTGGAGCGTTAAAAATCAATCACAAACACTTTGCTAGTGAGTTGGTTTGTTTTCTGAAAAATCTTCTTTGTTATCTGAAAACAGTGAGCACTCCTTTGACAAAGAGATCCAGAAGAAAATGAGGGGGGAAAAAAGAGAAGATCCAAAGCTCTAGGAACTGGCATTGCAGATTTGGTCCATCCTCCCATACTTGGATCTTGGTCAGCTCCACTAAGTTTAAGGCAGTCCAGTATGTTTGAAAGCAAGATTTGGTGTTAGTATTTATTTTAGTTACTGAATTATTGACAAGCATGTAGAGGACAGAAAAAAACCATTAAATGTGTCATGTATTATGCCCTTTTAGTATTAAGTATCTGACCAAGCAAAAGTGGATGTTTTTCTTTATCCCTGTTTCAGAAAATGAGATAAATTAAAATGTAACAGATTCTGAGTAAAGAGCAATATTTTTCTCTGCATTTTTTCTCACAGTCTCATAGACTTCTGTCTTGTAGCCAAAATTTTTAAATGCTAGGATCCTAAGCTGCCCTTCTGCACACAGGTCTCTAAATGCTGAGGTGCCACAGAAGAGAAGTAACTGAATTGAAAGGGCGCTGCAAGTGCTTTGCAGTTTGGCCATTGAGGCCATTTTTACATATAAGTATTCTTGGAAGGAAAACCATGCAACATTTGTACTTACAGAAAATTAGATTTGGGCAGCAAATGAAAGATACTATATAGGAAAGCAAACATGGTGAAATATTTGGCGAAAAACACTTAGTTGAAAAACTCCAAGTGCATTTTGAAACACTCCTGTTTTAATGAATTCCAAACCATTAGTTGTATCTTGTCAAAAGAAACCCCCAAAATAGATTGCTAATCTGAAAGAGTTTTTAAAAATCCTCTTCCCCTTCAGACAGAAGTTCTGAAAGAAGTTCTTCATGCAGTCCTATTTTGTTATTTTAAGACACAGAGTTTTGAAATTTTGCTGAAGTTTATCCTTCCTGTCCAGTTTTCTGGGACATCTGAAACAAGGTTAGGAATCTCAAGGTGGAAGACTTCCTGCTGTGCTTGTTTTGTGCCTGCTTCTTGCACAACCAGGAAGAAAGAATGTGAAGAAATCAGCAGTGATGCTGTTATCTAAGCAGAGAAATTTGGAAAAATGGAATGAGGGGGTTGTGTAGTAAAGGATTAGGCCTGTTCTTAACCTTAATAAATGTATGTATTTCCTGTTTAGAGGAGGGCTGTGACTTCATGCTGCCCTGTAACCCAACACTAGAATGATGTGGTGATTGCTCTGTAAGGGAATTTGAGAAGTCATTGCTTTGGGTTACACAGAGCATTTCTGCTGGGCTGTTACACGTTGTGGAGAAGTTCCCCTCTTCAGGCTGTGGGGGATGGTAAGCAGAACTGTACAAGAGCAGTGGGAATTATAATACTAAAAATCTACTTACCTACAGCATGCAAAGTGGGGTGTGTGGTGTGCAGCACAGATGCCTTGTCAGCAAGAGGCATGGGAGAGGACAGCTGTACGTGTCTGGCCCGCAGGTGTCTCAGCTGGTATTCACACTCTGCTGGCAAACTCAGCCTTTTTTCTTATCTTTTCTTTTTTTTTTTTTTTTCCTCTCCCCCTTTCTGGTGGAGGAGGAAGAAACAGTGGGAGGTAAAGAAAGAAGTGGGATCACCCACAGTCATTTCCCAGAATGGAAGAGGAGAAAAGCAGCACATCAGCTCAACCCCTGTTTACACATATAACTGGCTCAGCTTTCCTTTGCAAGCATAAATCAAATGATACGGACTTGGGATGTTTTTCTCTCTCCTGTGCAGACAGCCTCTTCATTTTTTAACTTATGAGGATTGTGTTAGTACTCTAGAAGCTCTAGGGTGCAAGCTGTAAACTTGACTCTGGGCTTTCTTGACTGAAAGCCTCAACTTTCTCTTCAGTACATTTCTTTTTCATAGTGTCTTGTGTCACTGTGAACTGCTTTGACAACATAAAGTGTTTATACATACATCTTTCCTTGGGAACATCTTGTCTGAAGATAATATTTTCCAGATATCATGGCAGCACCTGCCTTATGTGTCTAAAATGTGAAGGGCATGGAGAATGTTCTTTGAATTTCTGAAATTCTTAGTAGTGATTGACAGCTGGTAAATGCTGCAGTAGCTCTTGGGCTATTCTCTCTTAAGTCAAGGTGCAGGCCAACTCAGAGAAGCCATAGGCAGTTGTGTTATGTGATCTGTTAGCTTAACTTCACTGTTTCTGCAATCTAGGCTTTTGCTAATGAAGTCTTAGTATAAATTACTGGAGTCTGCCTGTACCCCACATACAAACTACAGTTTAAAAACTTTGTTCCTTTTTTCTCCTTTTTATTTTTTATTTCTTCTCCTATAAATGTATCAGTTAGGAATCAAGTTTTTCATTTCTATTGGGCACATGCCATTTAGTCCTACCTCTGGTACCAGATGCCACTTAGGGGTTGAATCTGTCCTCATTTGGGATATAAATTACACTGAAATCTCATCAATCACTTTTTATTTTTAACAAGGCTGAGTTGGAACCATAATCCCCTAGTGCTTGCCCATGGAGGCTGTACAACTGAGTGTGCATGCTCATGGCATACAGAGTTCATAGGGTAAAGAACAAAGATCTGGCCTATTTAATCACAGCTCCTGTCTCTTTCGTGTCACTTCATGTAATCTGTACCCTGACTTCACTCTGGTGTGTTGGTTCACCCTGCTTCCTATCACTCTTGCTGAATGCTTGCTTTGCTTTTGCTGGACAGTGAGAGCTAATCACTTCCTTAAAGAAAATTAGAACTTACTGCTTCTGTTTGTTCTCCTTTGGTTCCCATTCTATCATTGCATTTCCCATACAGCATGGTTTTGCTGTTGAGTCATAGGGCAGAGTTTTCTCATGATTCTCTGTCAGTTAGTCATAAGATCTGATTATGGGAATAGGGTCTTTGACTTCCATGTCATCGAAACCTAAGCTAAGATGCCTTTGCCTGCTGGGGTTTCTAGTGCAGTTGTAGGCTGTTTAATATGGTTAAATTATTATAGCCAAAGTCAGACTCTAGCCTGTTTCTTCCTTTCTTACTTTCTTACACCAGGCAGCTGCTCTATTAATATCCTACAGTAGTTTTGTTGAAAATGAGTCTCTATAGCACAGAGGTTATTGTATGCACCTTCTTGGAGCAAACTATTGCTAGCAATATGTATCATGCAAGTAAGTATGCAGTTGCAGGAGAAAGTTTTCTAAACTGGGAATTCTGCCCTTGATCAATCAATATGCTGAAATATTGAATCATGCAGATGTTATTATCTATCACATAATCCCTTGAATTTGTATAGATATTGAGAAGACAAGTGGTTTGGGTTTTATTTTTGGTTCTGTTTTAGAATATTCTTGAGTATGTCACATTCTGGTTGGTGTTTAATTTCTTCTCATTGAAATGTGTATATGAATATTCCCTAAACAGACAAGTGGTTTGTGCCTTCTAATTTCTTACTACTTGATAAGCAATTTCAGATCCTCAGATCCAAGTTGCTGTGAAATCTAATTTCTGTGAATTTTTACCTCATTTTAAATCTTTTTTTATTCAACTTTAAAATGAATTGTTAATGCTGGCCAATGCTGGATACAGACTCTGATGCTGTCATTCCCACAGGTAGCTTATTGCTTCTTTTTGTCTTTGCTATTTTAATCTATTTTCTGTTCATTGAACTAACTCTTACCTTCATCTGTGGTTTTGTATGTAGACATTTTTCTTCCTTATGGAATTTGCCAGATGTATTCTGTAGTCTCAGGAAAGGATGATCATTTCATTTCCCCTGTCTGCCCTTTTGAGACTGTATTGTGTGATACGTAAGAGTAAAAGCTCAGTCTAGGAAAACTAGATTATAAATAAAACTAGATTCTAAATAGTCTTGGGAAAAAATGTTTTAAGAATTCACCTTGAAGCTACTTACATCTTACTTAAGAGGACTGTAGTTCAAAGCTCAGACATTCTCTGTCAAATTAGCCTTTCTAATCAATGCCGAAATATACTATGAGAAATTGTGTTCTGCCTACCTGTCAGCTGGTTCTTACAGTTGTCTCCAACTCCATATTTTGACTGATGGTCTTAGAGAATACTCATGTACTTCTTGCTGCTCACCTGAGCTAACTGTCTACTGCTGTTTGCCACCTGGGGACAGGGTGCTTTTATTGTCTTCCCCTTACTCCTGTCCAGTTCATTTGTCCTTACTTTGTGTCTAGCACCTTGTGCTGCTGCTGGAGTATCAGTTCAGCAAACGTCTTTCATTATTTGTATGAGGGAGAAAATGAGTTTTGCCTTGGAGCAGCTCACAGAACTGATTCAGCTGGGGGCCTCAGGATCTTTACTTCCAAATGGAAGTGAGAAGAGGGGAGGGAGCATTCATCTCATGGGCTTGAGGGGCAAGGGCAAGCAGGATTTCCCCTCTTGGCAGCCACCTGCAGCTAGACCAGATTATGTATAATGTCAAGCCACATTCTTAAACAACTCACAGTATTTCTGATCTAGTGAGATCAGAGTGTTTGATGTGCTTAGTGGAGATCTGACTTTTCAAATAAGTCTGGCAGCAAGTACTAAAAAGCAGGTGTCCTCCAGATTGGTGGATGACTTACATAGCCAAGAGAAGGCTTCACAGAAGAACAGCTACTAGAAAAAAAAAAAAAAAAAAGTCATAAAACAAATAAGACACCATTAGTTTAAATGGGCAAAAGTTCACAAAAGAAAGGACCTGGCAGCTGACACCAATATTATTATTGGCTGAAAAGACATTTGAGCTGTTTGGCAACAATAAATGTCAGCATGTTGGATTTGAACTAGTGAAATTTATTATAACCTTTACACACAAGTAGTCTGAGAAAATCATTGTGGGTGTTCAAGTGATGAGGACTATCTGCAGCAATAGGTGAAGAGGAGACTTGGACTAGATAAAGCAATCATTGCTAGAAAGTGCAGCAAGAGCTGAGGCTTTTCTCAGAATATGTGCCACAGAAAGTCAGTGGGACTTGGGTGCTGCCTTTTCTCTTTTGAAAAGCCTCCAGTCAAGCTCCCTGAAAAGATAATGCTGTGATCTCTGTCAGGTCTTCTAAATGCAGACGTGTTCAAAACACAGGAGAACCACTTATTTCAGGGCCTTAAGCCCATCAGCTATGTCTTTTGCTTGTTCATAGGAGAGATTTTATACGTACTGGCTTTGAAAGCTGGCTAAGACCGTTGACAAAATACACTAAAAATCTGAAAATAAAGCAACATTGGAAAATACTTTAAAGTCTAAGACATGTTTTTCTCCTGCAAGCAGGGGAAACTATGCTGTCAGGAAAGCCTTCCCACTAGTACATGGTGAGATTTGGAGCAGACAGAAGGCTGTCTTCTGAAATAGTGTTGCACTGGCATCACAAAACCTTTTATAGATTTTTATTCTTTAGAATGAGTAGAATCGTCATTGAGAGAAGATCTATAGCTCTCTTTAGAGATCTCTGTGTCACCCTGGATTGAGATGTATCACACAGTTTGAATCCTCTTGTTTCTCTTCCTGTCTGTCACTGTGCTGCTGGGGATTTAGTTGGAAACATCTTTAAAGATGGATGTTTGATGGCAGGGTAGGGACCTTAGTAAGTCAGTTACAGAAATAACAGCTCATATACATCCCAGGGGTATGAATTTATTCTGCTGGGAGTGTGTTTTGTTTCTTAGAGCAAATGGAAGGACTGCAGGTTGCTTACAAGTGGAGAGGAACTTTAGCTGTCTCTATATAAGCTTCTTAATGTTAACAGTGTCTTTGTAAGGCTACGGTTCAGAGAATCGCAGCTTTAAAAGCTATTAAATGATTTTCTGTGCTTTTATCGTTCACTGTGTATCTCCCTTCCTTCTTTTTGAGTTCCAAATTTACTCCTAAGCATTTTACACTTTGAAAAAATTATTGAAGCTTAAAAGTTCAGTGCTTAGAATTAAGAATTCTGTTCTGCAGTTGGCAGAGCTTTGTTTCTTTGAACAACTAGATGACAATCAGCCTGATTCTCACTTAGGGAAGTAACCCATGTTCGTTCTTTACCTTTTGGACATCTGCTAATTTTTTAAATAAATGCTAAGCAAGCAAAGTTCTAAACACTTAAGTGATCTCCACAAGAGTTAGGCCCTAATCTACAGTCCTGCAAAGCAACTATTTGTGTATCTAGATCCAGTTGTAGGTAGATTGTGGTATCTTAGATACTATGATTATGGTGCCCCAGTGTGCTGTATTGGAGATACATAGGTTGGTCTTGCGAGGGAATGCAAATGAAATTGAGCTTCAGAAGTCTTCATTGCTTTTTGAAAGTGTCTTTAGTAACTGTCTGGATATCACCTACACATACCAATAGTTTCTGGATGACAAATAGTTTTTCAGAATAAAAAGGCGGGAGATAGCCAAAAGTTCGAGGTCAAATGCAAAGTAGGACAGGAGAGAGAGGACATCATTTTCAAGTGCCTCTTGGTAAAGTAACCAGAGAAGACAGTAAGCCATTCATAAGGATTAAGGCTAATGGGTGAAAGTAAATTGTTTTAATTAGGTTTCTGAGTTTTAATCCAAAACAAAACTTGCAAGAAGCATATTGTAGATATCAGCATTTGATCTTACCCTATTAAATACATTTTCAGCATCTCAAGGAAAAGCAGCAATGGGATCGTCATCATCTCTCACCTCTCATAATATCTGTAGCACTCTTCTGAAATTATCAGCTGCCTCCCTGCCTGGCATGAAACTGCCTTGATCTTGATTTACAGTGGTGGTAATGCTTTTGTTTAGTCTCGTGGTTAGCCGTTTAGTAAATATTTTTAAGACCACATATAACAAAGATACAGGATGATAGTCTTTACATTTACTGAGACTTTATCAGGTTTCAGAGTGAATAGATTCTGCTTTGCTTTCCATTGATAATGGTGCTACACCTTTACCTGGTTTTGTGCAGGGCATTTTGGAGGCACTGGTGGAGGTTAATATATGGTTTCTGACATATATCCCCTGCCAGTGGCCACCCTGTTCATTCCAGTTGCCAGGCTGCAAGCTCTTTACTGTGTTAGTCATTTAATTCATTATGTACAAGGTACAGCTGCATATTCATTTCGCTTTGACAAACACATGGCAGCAGAGAACAATGTCCCAGTTGAGTTTAGAGAAAGACAGGGAACAAACAAAAATTTGGAAAAAGAGGAAGAAGAAACATGCCATATTTTTACCACTTTCCGTAGTGGTTGTAAATGAACAGAACTTCTCTCCCTTTTCTGGTATGGCAGAGAAACTCTTCATGAGTCTAAAAGAGAAAATGTGGATGAGGACAAAAGTATGAATTGACCACTTTTCTATACCTGAGTTGTCCTCTAACTGAAAAACAACAGAAGTCTTCCTGAAGTGTGCAGTCCTTGAAACTCTAGGGAAAAAAAAACAAGGATTTATTCATCTGCTTATCTTCTCTTCCTGTGTATCATTATTCAATGACACTTGGATTAGTTTTGTTTGCTCTCAGTTCTGCCACATTTATACCAAGCTCCAAATGTGCATGTCCTCTAGTATGCTAAAAATTCAGTCAAAGAAGCATAAAGTGAGTAGTGAAAGTTCTAAACGTTTTCAGTAACAGCTTTTAATGGCAGTGCCTTGCTTCTTCCAGGGCAAGTGGATGCAGAAAGTGATGTGCAGGGTTGTTATCTGAACCCTACATTAATGAATTCCAGTTTCTAACTGTTGCGTGTCTGGTTCTGAAAAATTCTTGAACATTTTTTCTGTGGAAACAACAGCCTAAGCATCTAAAAAGTTTATATAATTTAACAGCATTTTTTATGCCTCAAGGCTTTTTAATGGAACTCAGTCACTTGTAACGCATCTCTCTGACGTACATCTCCGTGGTAGGGCATACATGAACTAAGTGTCCCTTCACCGAGGAGAAAAATATGAAGTATCTTGTTATACTTGGAGAGACAGTAATGAAAATTGTGTATGTAGCCTTTCTATCTTGATTGAAATTAGGATTCCCCCAAATAGGGTGCTTCAGAGCTTAGCAAACACATTCTAGCTGAGAGCATCCTTTCGGACTTATTCCTAGGGGTGAATAGCTCTGCTATGAGGACAGGCTGAGAGAGTTGGGGCTCTGCAACCTGGAGAAGAGAAGGCTTCAAGGAGACCTTATAGTAGCCTTCCAGTATCTGAAGAGGGCCTACAGGAAGGCTGGGGAGGGATTATTTACAAGGGCTTGCAATGACAGGACTAGGGGCAATGGGTTTAAACTGCAAGAGGGGAGATTTAAACTGGACATTAGGAGGAAGTTCTTTCCATTGAGGGTAGTGAGACACTGGCACAGGTTGCCCAGGGAGGTTGTGGCTGCTCCCTCCCTGGAGGGGTTCAAGGCCAGGGTGGAGGAGACCTTGAGTGACCTGTACTAGTGGGAGGTGTCCCTGCCTATGGCAGGGGGTGGAAACTAGATAATCTTTGAGGTCCCTTCCAACCTTACCATTCTATTCTATGAGTCTGTGATCCCGCACTTCGGAGTTCTTCAAAGTGTCAAACCCTTTACCTCTCTTCAGAAAACAACAACAACAAAAGAATACTTTTACAGTAATTTGTTATCTGTTAGCAGTATTCAAAGACTTTGAGAGAGACTAAAATTTTGGATGAGAAAGAGCTAAAGGGAAGCTTCCTTCATTTTGTTGCTTTCCCTACCAGCCTGCACAGCAGCTCCAATCTTCTTTTCCCTTGATGAAGGAGAAAAGAAGAAAAAAAGCAGTGGATTCCTCAGCATAACTTCCTCTGTTCCTTGAAATTTAGCTGCTGGTTTAATCTCTGAAAGTTTTTCCTGGCTTGCATTGACTTGCTACTCAGACAATGAGCACTATTTTAGCCTGTCAGAAGCTGAGTTGCTTGGCCTGCCATGGGGTTGCCAATGTGCTGCTGGTTCTTAAGCTACTCTGTTTCTGAGATGCAAGGCTGACACAAATCTGTACAAGGGCTGATTTTATGAGTGCCCCAATGGAATCCCCTTCAACCGCTGTCTAGTTAGTAAGATTCAGTGAATACTCAAGGGGAGACTCCTTGGCACTGGATTTTGCCTTTTGCAGGAATTCTGTGTTGGAATTTTTAGCATAGGATGGCTCTGTAGGACTGTGCACTCTTTGAAAAACCCACTCAGCTTGCAGTTAAAACCTGCAAACAGATAAATTCTTGCTTATCTGTTGACTGTGCCTTTTATCCTTCATAGATCTGAGGGAGATAGAAAAGACCTGCTGTCTAAATTAGCCCATCTGACACAGAGTGGGACAGGCTGGAGGGCTCTCAGATGAGCATCTCTGCTGCTAATTAGGCTCCTTTGGATGGCAGTGATGAGAGCTGAGAGCTCTTAGCTGGCTCAGTGGAGACCAGGCTTTGTGTGCATAACCTCAGCGTTATTAGTATGTATATTGCATACTGTGTCTAGTTCTGGGCTCCTCGGTTGAAGAAGGATGGGAAATTACTGTAAAGAGTCCAGTGGAGGGCTGTGGTGGTGATTAGTGGACTGGAGCATCTCTCCTACAAGGAGAGGCTGAGAGACCTGGGGCTATTTAGCTTGGAAAAAAGCAGACTAAGAGGGGATCATATCAATGCTGATCAGTAGCTAAAGGGTAAGGTCACGAGGAGAGGGCTGGGCTCTTTTCAGTGATGGCCAGTGATAGGACAAGGGACAGTGGACACAAGCTGCAACACAGGAGGTTTCACTTGACCTTAGTGAAAGAATCATTTATTTTGAGAGTGACAGAACACTGGATGAGGCTGCCTGGAGTGATTGTGCAGTCTTCCTCTCTGAAGACTTTGAAGCCCTGCGTGGAGACATTCCACTAAACGTGCTCTACTCAAACCTGTTTTTTGGACTAGATGATCTCCAGAGGTCACTTCCAACCCCCACCATTCTGTGATTCTATGATGAGCATTTTCTATGGGCCTTCTAGGTTGAACTACCAAGTACCAGAGCCTGAGAACAGGGGTAAAGGGAGACAGGCAAGTCAGGAGCATAGATGGAGTGATTTTGGATTAGCTGGATGATGTGACATTTCCTTGTTATTCTGGTATTTCCAGAGTAAGCGTACTCCCTGCAAACAGTAATACATGCATACACACCCAAGGGTGTCTAAGTACAGACTTCATTACTCCTGGAAATCTGAAAGGTAAAGGACTGTGTGCATTGAGTATAGAATCAGAATGCCCTGAGTTGGAAGGGACCTTAAAGATCATCTAATTCCAACTCCCCTGCCATGAACATCTCCCAGTGGACCAGGTTGCTGAAAGTGTCATCCAACCTGGGCTTAAACACTTCCAGGGATGAGATATCCACAACTTCTCTAGGCAACTTCTCTATGAGGGTGTCTCACCACCCTCATAGTAAAGAACTTTTTCCTAATGTCCAATTTAAATCTACTCTGCTTTGATTTAAAGCCACTGTCCCTTGTCCTGTCACCACAGGCCCCTTTAACAGTCCCTCCTCAGTTTTCCTGTAAGCCTGCTTCAGGTACTGGAAGGCTGCTATAAGATCTGCCTGGAGACTTCTCTTCTCCAGGCTGAAAACGCCCTGAGCCTGTCCTCACAGGAGAGGTGCTCCAGCCCTCTGATGATCTTTGTGGCCCTCCTCTGGACTGTCTCCAACACATGCATGATGTGGTGTCAGAAGTTGCACATCACCGACGTGTCCCTGAGCTCAGCAGATTGCTCATCATTGCGCCATGACAGGCTTAGTTGATTGTGGCAGTAGACAGCTGGTGTCACACTCAGCTCCAGAGTGCCCCAAGCAGTGTCCTCTCAAAAGCCACGTGCATATTAATTCTGTGCAGTATTTGCTTTGTATTAAGCTCAATGGCTCCAATCAGCATCTGGACCTCATTGTGTTTAGCATTTTCCAAACAGAGCAAAATCTGTGCTCTGAAAATTTTTATTTAGCAGTATTTGGATTTTCTTCTCATGCTCATATGTATCTGCTTTGGGCTTGCAGGGGCTTCTAACCTCTCTTTTGGTTTCTCAGTAACAGTATTTTGTCATATCCATAGGGCTGGGAAGATCACTTTCCCAAAAGGTGAGGCTGTTTTGATACTTGTCTCCCTGTTACTGTTTGCTTTCCCATTTCCCTAACTAGCGGTTTCTTTAAAGACCACATCGTAAAGGAAGATTTGGCTTATAAAGCAGGGTTAGCTTTTTATCCTGAACACCTTTCATTTCAATAGGTGGGAACTTGCAGGACTGGGCCCATGCTGTAGAATTTACACAAAAAGCTCTATCAGATCTGCTGGGCACAATTGTGAAAACTGTTCAGTATATCCTGTTTTCTAAATGTCAGCTTTTTTTTTTCCCCTTTCATAGTGGGTGGGCTGACTAAACAGAGACTTTTTTACATGGTACTTTGCTGTTTTCTAAACAGAGCAGCTATGTATGCTATCTAGTTTATATACAGNCCAAATTAGGACAATTAGACCAAAGAGCCATTCTAAAATAAATAATTAATATTCTTTAAATATATCAGCATGTAAATACTTCTGGGGTAATTCTGCCACTCTGTTGTTGTTTCTTTTTGGCTTGCTGGAGAGTCAAGGGGAAGCATGCTTGTGCTTCAGTTAATGCTTCTAAGTGGACCACATACGAAATGATTATCCTAAATAAGCTGTAAAGCTACTGCCTGGATAATCCTGAAGGCAGCACATCAGATCAGGTTTGAGGCAGAATTCACAGTGGAATTAAAGGTTCTTCTGAGCAAACCTTGTTCCCAGCTCAGGCAACCCACATAAGCAGTAGGAAAGTCACCTAAAAGTTGCCAGTGGGCATGTGTCAGCCAATCTTTTGTTCCCTATGAATCTAAAAATTAGTTTCTCTGGATCTGCTGGGAGCAGGACTGTGTGTGTCAAGAACTGACAAAGCGCATGCTGATCTCCTGCCAACACAGCTTTACCTTTATGTACATGCCATTCTTTTTCTTCACAATCTCTTCTAGCTTGTGACTTTGATTTTTTTTTTCTCTTGATTATTTCTTGCTTGACAGAACAGTGGAACAATTCTTGCAATCAGCAATAACTAGAGGAAGACTCAACTCCTTTTTCTAGACTTCTACCCTGCCCCTACTATGTAAGGGCTCTTGACCATGATGCTTGATTTGATAGTGCCTGTTGAGTGACAGAGTCAAAGGCAATGCCACCCAGCTGCAATGAAGCAGCTACCCAGTTACAAGCTTCATCTTTTGAAAATGCTTTAGTTACTGCTGCATCAGCTTTCTGTTCTGCTTCATAGTAGGTTGCTGTTTCTGTGTTACTGCTTCAAAGTGTTTTACAAGGATGCGTAACTAACTACTCTTAGATTGAACCTTGATCCTGCAACAAGTCAGGGTTCTGGCCTTGATCTCAAGTACCAGTGAACATTACAAACATCAAAAGTTTCTGTGGGTTCGTGGGACGAAGTCTCATGTGAAGTGTTCCATTTCATTGATGGAAAAGTGTTTATCCAGATATACATACTGGAGAGAAATTTTGTGTTTGGTGTGATCCAGTTTAATCAGTCATTCTCTTGTGAACTTGATCTTTGATGCTTCGTTTGGTCATTTGCACTACCACAGAAGTATTCCTGGGCAGTGATTGAGCTTCAAGCCGAAGAGAGCAAAAAGGCAGCCTGTTACGTTTGCTTCCCAGGTTGCACTGCCCACAACACAGCATCACTCAGTGGGGAAGTAGGAGGCTTTAGCATTCCTTTGGACGTGTGGGAAATGGCATGTGTGTTTATATGGCTGTGGTTTCACCTTACATATGGACCACCAGGTTTTAATGACACACTTGGCCACAGGAGTTTCAAGCCACTGACCACTATGTTTATTACAAAGAGCCAACCCATTGGCATTGGGACACCCTTTACCCCAGTTTACACCAGGACATATAAATCAGACAACAGATTTCTTGTCTCTGGTCACACTTTCAGTACTGCCACTGGGGACTCCTAGAGAAGAGTTTTTTTCTCATGTGCTACCTGTTAAAGAGAAACGTTGGGGAGAGTGTTTTGTCAGAAGGATGGAAAAATTAATTTAGGCAGCACATCTTTAAAGAAGTGTCAGGAGTATGAGTGAAAATAGTGCAGCTCCTCATGATAGCCTGTTTCTACTGAATGCTTTGTTCCATATCAGATTCTTGCTTTTCAAAGTAACTAAAAGTGGATGCTGGTATTTTCTTCAGAAACCTCATGCACATTATGACTGGTTAGGGAGGAGGCAGTGGGAAGAAAAATTGTAAGGGAATTGAGCTAATAGTTTTTAATTATGCTTTTTTTTTTTTTTTTTCTTCAAATTCATTCTGTGGGCACAGAAGGACATCAGGTGTCCCAGCATTTTCAGGCAGACTCTTGTCTGTGCACAGAAGGTTGAATATGAGTCCCCTTTAGTACTGATGAATACTGAAAGGCTCTTACCTGTGGCAAAATTAATGACTGACAAACTCTGATGTGAAGGAGGGATTAGATGAAGGTACACCTATGTAGATCTAGTAAAAAAAGTGTAGAAAATAATCTTATTGAATTGGTTTAAGTCTGGATACATCTTGTACTAGAACTATAAGGCTTAATCTGTTCTTGATGAAGCCAACTAACTGAAATACCTGGTTGGAGGCATATGTATATTTATTAATGAAGTCAACCCTGAAAGCTTGTGGGCTTGGTGAAAGCCTGGTTGTTTTTGGTTTGGAGTTTTAAGCCATGCTTACCACAAGCTACCTAAAATATAAAGAGCCTCCTTTCACTCAGCCCTTTTCTGATGTTAAAAAATATTGGCTGTTTAACAGTTTGACATAATGGAAGTGCCCTCCTGCTCTCTGATATGACTGCTTGGGAAGTAATGGCAAGTTTTAATTAAATGTTTTGCAAGCTGTTGTTTATAATTATTCATTTTAAAAGGTCTGAAAGATTTTTCTTGCAGAATCTAGTTGGTTTAGCCATTTCCACAGCAAAGAGGCTTTAGTTATTATAATGCGCTATCAATTTCACTTCTTTTCCCTATCATTCTTTCCCAACTCCTATTTGTATTGTTTTGACCACTAATAATACATTCTGCCTACACACTGCATAGATTTATTTTCTCATTCTCAGTGTTTCAGCAGCAATGGTTGAAATAAAGGGTCTTTAATGTAAATGCACAAACAAACACAGAAGCATTCAGTGAAATTCTTCTACTGGCAAGAAGCTTTGGGGGGGTGGGAGGAAGGTGGCCATTAGCACTCCTTCCTATTTGTAATTCTGCTGTGCAAGAAAAAGGAGACCGCTTAGGAGGTCTGCAGCTACGATTTTTGACACAAACTCACTAGTTACTCCATGAGTTATTAGGCAATCTTAACTCCTACTAGTTGCATTTAGTAATGAGACATTCCTGGAGAAGTGCAGCGAGGATTAATTAACATTTGGTATATTGAACTTGTGAAGTATAAAGGCCCTGATTCAACACCATTTAAGCATGTAATCAGCTCCTAGCACATCTGCTTTATTTCCATTGGAATCAATGGAATTTAAGCATGTGCCTGAAGTTAAACATGTACTAAATCACCTTCCTGAGTACAAACAAACTGCTGATTTAAAGGTTATAAAAGCTATCTTTTTTTGCCCTGAAATAGGTAGAGGTAGTTCCTAATCAGACTCAAGAGAAGAAACTCTATTTTCTAAAAATAATGTTCCTTTTTCTTTTCAAAAGACCTTTCACTTCTTTCCATCAATACATTTAATCTTTCCATCTATATCTTTAATGCCACATCATAGCAAGTATCTTCCATGGTACTGAAAAATTAATGTCTGGGGAAAAATAATAACAATGGCGTGAGCCATAAAGCTTGCCCAAAACCGTCACATGTGATGAGGTATTCCAGGTTAAACTAGGAAAAATAGATGAACCAGAGTTTCTCAGGCAAGTGCCTTCTTGAGATTTATATTCCAAATGGTGTGCAATTAAGTAAAACAGTCTACAAAAGAAGTAGTTTGCTTAATGGTTGAATAAAAATGCAAATCTAGAATTTTTATTAGCTCTCAGTCTTCTGTCCAAAACGACTTTGATCCACGACTCATTAATCCATGGTATCATTGATATTAAGTATGTACTTAATTCTTTAAATATTTATAGTTTGTGAATAGTTGTCATGCAGAACTCTGGAATTGCTCAGAAGAGATAACAGCAAAACCTGGCAGGCTGGTAGGGGTTAGACTTGACTGTCTCATAAATGATTTCCCACCCAGATTTCTGACAAAAGCTCTGATGTTACAAGACTGTTGCATGAGCAAGAGCTAACAGAAACTTCTCAGAGTGAGCTGTGCCTTGGCATCCTATACAGCAGCACTAACTCTTTTAGTGAGAACAGGCAAAATCCTTCTTAGCTTATTTAATTTGACTATCTAGGAAGTGTAAAGGCTTGGTCAGCAGTTGGAATCTCTGCTATCCCAGGCCTTTGCAGGCTTCAATAAATGCATAAAAGTAGTAGAAATTTCTGCAAGAGCAGACATGGCTTTTCTTTTCTCCAGATGTTGATCCATCCCAACAAAATGGGAAGTCTGGAAATGATCAATCTTCTTTGTGAGAACTCTAGTAAACATATAGCAGCTTCATTTCCAGATGGTGAAATCTGCATTCACTGGGACCAGCTACTCATTCACCTGAATGAGGCTCTGTGTGTGCTCACTCTGTTGCTTTCCTGCTTGTTCACAGTCCTCTCCCTCTGTACTTTTGTGCTTGTTCAAATAAGTTACTTACAGTCAACTATACCCAAATGTGAACTACTTGACCATACTCCTGTGTCATGTTTTTACCTGTAATATTTTGCATGTGGTGAATGATGGCTCAGCCAAGTAACTCTTGGGCAGCTCAGACAGTGACATCTAGTTCCAAGAGTCATTTATAACCCTGAAATCTTTTTGTCCCTCTTATTTTCTCCAGTCATTAATTCTTAAACGTCTAAAGAGTTTAATCCTTTTGATAACAGTAAGCAAGGATATCTTTAACTAGATCTGAGTCCCATCAAGCCTGGCCTTGAATGTCTCCAGGGATGGGGCCTCTACCACCTTCACAGGCAAAGTCTTCCAGTGTTCCACCACCCTCAGAGAACTTCTTGCTGATGTCCAGATAATAATAAATGAATTGTGGATTTGCTGTTCTGTGGCACAGCCACACAAATCTCTGAGGACCAGAGGTGGAGAAAAGAGGTTTCAGAGACACTTTTAAAAAGGATGTTTCAGAGACTTGCTGATTTTTACTTACCTCCAAAAGCTGACTACACTAGAAAATGCTGTTTGATTAGAAACTAAATAAAGTAGCATATAAATAGTGCATTTTAAATAATGCTCTTGTAGCACGAATTCTCAGAGCTTGCTTGGCTTACGCAAGTTGATAATCTATGCAAGTGAGAATCCAAATGGGCGTAATAGGGTCTTGACCTATTGCCCATGAAGTAAATGTAGGTTGCAGTTGATTCCAACAGGCTTTCACGAGTTGCTGTTTAATTTAAACATTAGTTCCTACTCCAGAGTGTTCTAGTTGAGATTTTAAGTTAGTGTTCTGTTTACTTATTGTTTTTTCCAAGAAGGTGTCTCCATATGAAGTTTTTTCTTGTCTCTTTTGTCAGACAAGTCCTGTTCTGCATTTGATGAGTTAGTGAGATGTTAAGAGGCTGTTAAAGCTGCCAGTGGCACTACTGATAGCATACCATTTTGTTTGAATAGATATTTAAAGTGCAACACTCTGTTGAAATAGTAATGTTTTATTGTGGCAGGACCAGCGGTTACTAGGAGCTGAGGAAACCCATTCCATCTAGACCACCAGCTGGATCAGTGCCACCCAACAATCTATTAGACCAGCAGGGTGCTCTCATTAAGTGACCTTTATGTCTTGTGCTAAGCCAAATCCATTGCCAGTGTTAAATTACAGTAATAAAGCTCTACTACATTTCAGAATCAAAGTTCATATAGTTTTTATGTCAGTCCTTGATCTAGTTATTTTTCTGTTATCCCTGCCTCTGAACTTCCGAGCTGGGGATGACAACAGCAGCGGCACCACCACATATTTGGCAAAAACTTCACAAATTCTTTGGCCCAGTTTTAGACTGAACTGGCTGAGTTATGTTCTCAGATACATTTTCACAGCTCCCAGGGCCTTTGGTGGATATTATATACCTCATGTATTTGAAGACAAAGCTGAGATGAAAACATTCAGCTATTGAACTGTCCTTAACTGCAGTGAGAATACTTTGATGTAAAATAATTGCATTCCTAGACAGTTTATATTCTTTCCACTGTTCCCAGTAAGGCAGCCTGGTTATCTTTTCTGCCGTTATTATACAGCACCATACTGCTGCTGTTTAAACATCCATCTGGGGTGTTTCTAAAGTATAACTGCCTACTTCAGAATTGCTTGCCTAATTGGCAATGCAATAACTTTTTGTAATTTTTTCATACGATTCTTCTGACACCACTAATTCCAAGTCTGTTTTCTCAGGAGAGATGCTATTATCTTTATTTCATTTGCAAAATGCAAAGGCGATTGCTTTCCTTTAATTTTTTTTTTTTTTTTTTTAAAGCAAAGGTGGTGTTGGGGGTGGGGTGGTGGTGTTTTATTTCAAGTCAATAAAAATATAACAACTCAGTAATAAGAAGGAAGAAGTAATGCAGTTCTTCAAAATGCCTGTCAAGTGGAGTGAGTGATACGTTCTCCGCAGTTTAGCAGAGTAACTACTAGGACAGGATCAGTGTCTTATGCTTTAAAAATAAACTTCTTTGCTCTGAGTCAACATCTGCTTTGCCTTGGCCTTCATTTAGCAGCAGGAGACCATTATCCTGTGATGACTTTCTATTCCACTGACATCTCATCTGGTGCACCGATATTCTTAGGATTTTACTCCCCTGCTGTGCCCCTTCCCCTCAGCCACACACACACAAACACTCTTTATCTCAGCCCTTAGAATGCAATGTTCTGCTGTTCCTGTGAATAGGAGATTACACATCATGTAATCAATCAGTTTCTTCGACCACTAAGGAAAAGTGTGTCCTTCCCATTAACTTCTTATATCCTAATAAGCAAACAGCAACACTCTTGGATAGGTGCCTAAAATCATGAAGATTTATCTGAACTGCCCTGACATTCAGAATCTGAGGTGAGGGACTAGACCATCAGAGAAGGCAAACTTCCTTGCTGGAGTTCAGCCTTTTAGATTGATTATTGTCAGAGATAGCAAAATAATAACAAAATAAACTAAGTACAGTTTTACAAAGGCCTAACTTGCTTTAGTTTTAGAGGCAGATATTTGGAGACAAATTGGTGTCCCCAGACTTATTTGAGATAAATTATTATTCAGATGTACAAAATCTGTTAAATTTACAGTTTGGGGGAAGTTAATTTGTGATGCTATCTTCTTTAATACGAGAGAGCACATCAAAGCAGGAATTTATTCAGCCTGACTTCACAGGTTTGGAGATTTTCTCCACAAAGGAAAAGATGAGAACACAAAATCAAAATGCAACAATACTTGCATTAGAGCTGTCCAGAGGTCTATTTAACCTAAGATGTCAGCAAGATGCTCAAGAAATAAGTGTACGAAACAGGGCAAGAGTTGTGCTATTCTACAGCCTTCCTGCTTTTATGATGGTGCAAGGACAGGATGAACCCTGGGGGCAGGGCAAGGAGGGAAATTGCTGTTATGGTTTGCAGAGCTTCTGGAAGCACTCAGTGCCTAATGGAGTGAGAAGTTTCTTCCTCCTGTGTCTTTTTCTGTGTCTCCTGCACAGCCGTGCATATCCCCACATGCGCCCAAGTAACACAGCAGCACTGTGTGATGGCAGCATCTGCATGCTCTCTGGAAGGTGGGTTTTGGATGCACCCAGAAAGCCCTCTGGTGAGTCCATCAAAATGCATCCACTTTCCCTGTGTTCCCTTCCTTTTGAAGTGCCTGCAATGAGTATCCAAGCCAAAACCTATCCTTCAGTATTATTATTCTTAATCTAAGTTTGACTAAAAGAGGATGTGTTATATGATGGCTTTACAAGCATGGTTTGAACCTGTCACCAGCAGCAAATTACATCTCTCACATTAAAATATAACCTCCTCAATACTGTTTATTATACCTGAGTGTAAGCTGATTGTGATGGACCGTGATTGTCAACTGATGCAAGTAAGCAAGACAAAGATGGCTTTGTTTGGTTTTCTTTTTTCCTTTGAGAGATTTAAGCTAATGTGTCTGTATGTGACCAGCCAAAAACCTCTTTAATTTACTTTTTTAAGTCTAAAACTACACTCTACACATTTTCTTTTGTATCCTTCCTTTAAAGACCCACTATGGGAGGTTGCAAGATAAAACTACCATTGCTGCCTCCTGCTTCAGATTACTTAGTGTATACTGCAGAACCACTGTGTTTTTCTTGTTCATGGATTGTTTCACTGCATGTATCTAAACAGATAGAATGAGCTGACATTCAGGATTAGTAACTCAGTCTAGGTGAAGTTAACATACATGTATCTACAGTAATTTGAACTAGTCTCCATTTTCCTAGATCAGGTTCTTTTGGCTGTGTTGTTGATGAGTACTCTTCATCTATCGCCAAACGCAGCTGACATTTTTGTGAAGGTAATGAAGACAGGAAAGGAGGAAAAAAAGCACAGAGTTTCTCCTAAAAAGGTTCTGGATTTATCTGAACATTTTCAGTAGTGCTGTTTGCACCTTGTGCTTGAGTATCTTGTATTTGGGGATGTATTTTGCAATCATGTCATGGTATATACTTCACCAGGTTGAGTGACTACATGAAGAGAAAGTGGAACTAAGATTTTTTAATATTTTTTTTTAATAGAATCATAGAACAGTTTAGATTGGAAGGGACCTCAAAGATCATCTGGTTCCAGCCCCCAGGTGGAAGGGGACACCTCCCACTAGAACAGGTCGCTCAAGGCCTCATCCAACCTGGCCTTGAACACCTCCAGGGAGGGAGCAGCCACAACCTCCCTGGGCAACCTGTGCCAGTGTTTCACCACCCTCACTGTTAGGAAGGAACCCTTTCCTAACATCTAGTTTAAATCTCCCCTCTTGCAGTTTAAACCCATTACCCCTTGTCCTGTCATTACAAGACCTTGTAAATAGTCTCTCCTCAGCCTTCCTGTAGGCCACCTTCAGATACTGGAAGTCTCTACTATAAGGTCTCCTCAAAGCCTTCTCTTCTCCAGGCTGCAGAGCCCCAACTCTCTCAGCCTGTCCTCACAGCAGAGCTGCTGCAGCCCTCTGAGCATCTTTGTGGCCTCCTCTGGACTGGCTCAAACAGTTCCATGTCCTTCTTGGGTTGGGGACTCCAGAACTGCACACAGTACTCCAGGTGGGGTCTCAGGAGAGCAGAGCAAAGGGGCAGAATCCCCTCCCTTGCCCTGCTGGCCATGCTTCTCTTGCTGCAGGCCAGCACACGGTTGCTGTCTGGGCTGCACTCACACTGCAGGCTCATGTTGAGCTTTTCATCAACCCAGACCCCCAGGGCCTTTTCCTCAGGGCTGCTCTCAGCCATTCCCCACCCAGCNTGCCATGACCTTTCAAATATGATGGACAGTGGTTTGGCAACTTCATCTGCCAGTTCCCTCAGGACCCGTGGGTGGATCTTGTCAGGCCTCATGGACTTGTGCATGTTCAGATTCCTTAGGTGCTCATGAACGTGATCTTCAATTATAGTGGGCAGATCTGCCTTCTCCCAGTCCTTACTTTTGCTCTCTGGGACTTGTGCATTGTGGTTGGAGTCCTTGCCATTGAAGACTGAGGCAAAAAAAGTTATTAAGCACCTCAGCCGTATCCATATCCTTTGTCACTAGCTCTCTGTTTCCCTTCTGGAAGGGTCCCACATTCTCCCTAGTCCTCCTTTTCTCACTATTGCACCTGAAGAAGTTCCCTTTAATGTTCCCAGCCAGATTCAATTCTAGCTGTCCTTTAGCTTTCCTAACCTGAGTGCTGGTTGCGTGAACAGGTTCTTTGTATTCGTCCCAGGTTACCTATCCTTGCTTCCACTCTCTTCTTGCATCTAAGCATGTCCAGGAGCTCTCTATTCATCCATGCAGGCCTCCTGGTGTTCTTACCTGCCTTCCTCTTTTTTGGAATCCTGGGCCTGGAGGAGATGATCCTTGAACAATGACCAGCTTTTCTGGGCCCTCCTTCTTTCCAGAGTTTTTTCCCATGGCACCCTGCTAAGGAGGTCCCTGAAGAGGTTATAGTCTGCTCTTCTGAAGTCCAGAGCAGTGAGTTTGCTATGCACCCTCCTTGATGCTCTGAGGATCCTAAACTCTACCATTTCATGATCACTGCAGCCAAGGCTGCCCTTCAGCTTCACTTCACTTACCAGCCCCTCCTTGTTGGTGAGGACTAGGTCCAGCGTTGTACCTTTTCTTGTGGGTTCCTCTACCACTTGGATGAGGAAGTTATCATTAGTGCATTCCAGGAACCTCTTAGATTGCTGTTGCTCTGCTGAAGATGCCTAGCTAGAATTGTCAGTCTTGTCTGAGCTTTAAGGTCAGAATGGGATATCTTTAAAGGAGAGAGTGGGAGATAAACAGCATAGGAAATGTTAAATATTAATAAAATGAAATTTGTGAATCCTTACATTTCAAATATGTGTGTATAGGAAATATGTATTTATGGAGCACAGATTGCTTAAGGAACCAGGCCAGTGAGTTTCAGAGTCCCTTATGCACAGGCCAACTCATCAGAAATGTTTTGATGGCTCTATTGATGCCTTTGGCTTTGATTCTGGGAACAAGGCAGCTCTTACCATGGCAATAAAGCACTGGGCACCTGTTAGACTGTTCTCTGAATGCTCCACCAAGACCACTTGTGCTTTCTAAAGCCTACAGATGTGCGAGCCAGCATGTGTAACATACATGATGTCTTGCTCTGTTATTATGTAGTTTGGTTTCTGAGGAGGTGAAGGGTAGATGTGTGGAAAGTAGGAACATGAACGATATTCATACAGCCTTTATGAACACTACAATTGCATCTCACCTTTTATACAACTGTAACTTCCAGACATAACCCTTAAAGGTACTATTGTGTGTTTAATTCTATTTCGTATTCTCAAAAATATGAATGGAGATTTTTTTTTTTCCTCTGCAAATACAGGTAATTTTCATTATTTAGAGTATGAATGATGAGGTAAACCAAATACCATCTCAAGCACTTTGTGGTTTTATTCAAATGGATATTTGTAAATACTTCTTGCACAGGGTTTCTTTACTCTGTGTTTGCTCAGCATTAATCCTTGAAAAAAAATCTCGTGTGGTCGATGAAGACATCTAGTAGAAAATTGATCTGCTGAAGTACTTCTCTCAGAATGAAATATGGACTGCTTCTAGAAACTCTTTTTCTTCCAATCATCCAAACCCTATGTGTAATCCATTCACACAGCTCTGTCTCTGCTGTCTTACATGCTTTCTCATTTCATTTACCTAGATCCATTTTATTTTTGTCTACGTATTTTTCCCTGTGCTGCTGGTTGAAGCTAGAATATCACCTTTTTATTCATGTGCTCTTACTTCTGCTTTGCTCAGCCAACTATGTACTATATATTGAAAAATACAATTTCTCAGTGTTTCCCATCAGATTCTTTTCCAGTGTTGACAGTACACTAAAGAAAGTGTGTAAGCAACAGCTCTGCTGGGACATTTAATGTTCTGTCAGGTTACAGCTATGTCACACACACACCCTCCACCACCTTCAGCAATCACTCACAGAAGTTTTAGTCTTCTTCAGCAGTGGTTCTTTGATGCTTCTGGAATGCAAAGGATTCATTTCTACTCCACACATGATATATTGCAGAGTATATGGATGTACGGAAATCGGAGCTTAGCTGTTTTTTAGGACTGCCAAGGTCTCACTGTAAACACAACTTCAAACAGAGAGCTGCTTTCTCTAGGCTTAATTTATCCTGAAATTCACAGCTTGCTTTCATTGTGAATATGCTTGTGGGAAAAGTCTGTTATGCTGTAGATAATATTCATCCTTGCCCAGAAATTATTGCTGTAGAGCTAGGTATGAGTAGGCTGTTTGGGCAACAGAGGCTGTTCTCTCTAGATTTTGTTTGAATGTGTTGGCACTGGATTTGAGCCCAGAAGGTAAACTGATGGTTGGAGTTCTAAAAGCCTGTTCCTGCTTTTGCTGAGGTTGCAGCTGAGTAACTGTAGTAGTCTATAAACTATTGGAAATTGTAGCAGTTCCAGCTCTTGGATCCATATCTTTTCTATACCAAGAATTCTTCCCAATGTTGAGGCAGCAGCATTCTTCAAGAGCCTGGCTGTCATCTCACTAGCATGGAGCAGCCTGTGAAAGTCCTGCCTGTCACTAAGCACCATGAGTCGTCGCTGAGGACACTCTTTTCTCACCTTAATATCTTTCTTATTTGGCCTGCTGAGTTTTTCGTTAGCACTCAGATCAAAACAGGCCTTTCAACAACTTGAATTAATTTGCTCTTTACATAAAGGGTAAGCACAGACAGCAGGTTTCCATCTTGTCTGAATTGATATGCACAATGCACCTGAATTCCAGGGAGCTAAGAATCTTCTTCTGATTCATTAACAACCATCATTAATCTTGATAGAACCTCTAATGGCCATAGTAATATTTGCATTTCGTCCAATCCTATTACTGCCAACAGCCAGGCAGTGCTGTGTTATCCTAGAATTAACAGATAAATCTTCTCCATGCACTAATGCCTAAGTAGCTGGAGTTTTAACAGAACAGTTAATGTGACAAGTCTTATGATGTTAATTGGGGCAGAAAATGAAATATTTCTACTTGGTAGAAAAGAACAAATGTCCCAACTTAAGGTGCAGACAAATCTCTGCCTTGCCAGCAACTTAAAAAAGCAGTGCATGTGGCCATCTTTACTGGTGTATGTGTCTAAGCTTGCACTATGCAAGCTGTCAAAACAGGTTTTCTCAGAAAAGCATTTAAAGAGGGAACTAATAAGTGCAAAGAAAGATGTTTTACCTCACACTATTGATTTATCTGAGCAGTGTACATGTGCATTGGGTGATCTGTAGTTCATCTAAAAAGAATCTGTGAATCTAAAAGTGATCCTTCTTGCACAACCTTGAATTCCTTGCCCAAATATGCATGTGAATGTCAGAACAGAAAGTGCAGTCATGTAGCATTTAATGTTCTATTGATGAGCACTGACAGCTTCACAGTTAAAATCCATATATAACACTTTTTTTTTCTATAGGTGTACATTAGTAAAGATTTTAAACTATGCATTCTCTCAAATGCAACGTTTTGCTTTTAAGCTAAGCAATCTTCAGAAGAACTGGAGGTGCTGATAGAATAATTGTGTTTATTCTTCCAGTTTCACAATTTCTGTCTTATAAACATTGTTTTGCATTATTGGGCTCCACGTTTCCCCATCTCATCTGATGTTTTACAAATATTTTTCTAATTGCTTGAGACAGTGTGGTCCAATAAAATTACGTCGACTCTCTGCTGAACTTGTTTGTCTGATCTGCTGCCAAAAGTTGTAGGCAGCTAGGCAGCAC
Organism: Ramphastos sulfuratus; assembly: GCA_013399055.1. Lineage (NCBI taxonomy): Eukaryota > Metazoa > Chordata > Aves > Piciformes > Ramphastidae > Ramphastos > Ramphastos sulfuratus. Next base: position 178,198 of record WBNM01031714.1, on the reverse strand, counting down.
ACTTGGTCTCACTTTCTTTCACTCCCCCTCCTCTAAGGCAATGCTTTCAGACAGCCCTCTACCCTTAAGTGAACATGCATGTGAAGAGTTGGAATTGTCAAGCATGCATTTTACATTTCTAAGCCATACTATTGCTTCGGCGAGGCTCTGCATCCTAGCAGAATTTAAGAGCACTGAATCTGTCATCTTAGATTGTTACGTGATTAAGTTAATACAGGTAAGTCATACATTATATTTTACAGCAGAAGTACTTGTTTTGGCTCTGGGCCCATTTGTGTTTCAGCATTACAGCTATGCAGCCTTAACACAGTATTTCTTCATCTGATAAAGGACAAATTATAGCTAGAAGTGTCCAGAAAATGAGGTACTGTGCAGCCTATCACCCTGAGAGCCCACATAAAGAGGATACAAGGGGATATAACAGCTAACATACACAGCTGTAAAGTGTTCTGTATTTTCACAGTGAGGGATATTCAGAGGAGAATTGGCAGTCCTGTGGTTCTGAGTGTATGAAAGAGCTAACAGAACAATGAACTATTATCCTTGAGTCTTGATAACAGAGTGCCTTATAATGAGGGATGAATTGTAACTAGCTGTGGACTGAAAATTGACCCTTTACTTTCATTGTCATGAATATGTTGCTGTTTATGATCCATTTACCAGGCATTTTTTTCATGATATTACAGCTTGTCTATTTCCCCCCCCCCCCCCCATATAATGAGGTGAGTCTGTAATTTCTTTCCTTACAACACATAGATTTGTTGTTCTTTCATTTGGCATGACCACATGTACATCATGCACCTCATTCCGTGCGCTTACCATGGGCCACATTCTGTGCGATGGAACATAGTCAGGTCTACAATCCCCTAAAATAATTGGTTGCTTGATGTCAAGAAGCATTTTTTAAAGTACCTTGAGGAAGAAAACTCAAAGCAAACAGCGCTGGTTTGCCACAGTGGAACAGATAATGTATGTGGTCAGTTAGCTGCAGTCCACAGATAAACACAGACAGACAAGCTAGCAAGCATAAACAGAAACCACATTATTGTCCCACTCAGACTTCTGGCCTCGTGTCTCTTAAGTGATTTTTAGAGTCTGAAAAGCAAAACAAGAATTTTGAAGTACAGATAGCTGAAAGTGACATTATTTGATGTTAGGCATCTATGGTGCTTTGTAATCTTCAGCATCGGTCACTGTTGATTGCCTTCTCCCCAGTTGGTTGCTCAGACATGGGTGTATAAAGGATGGTATTTATCAATGCAGCCTCATTTAAATTTTTAAGAGCTACATAATGCATAAACTTTGTATCTCTGTCTTGGGGAACTTACTTGACATCCTTAGTAACATAAGAATACCTAATAGTAATTGCAGAGAGAGTTTGTTGAAGCCTCCAGATGTCAGGGGCTATGGAAGTGTAAAGTATTATTACAGATGTTTCTCATAATAATAATACATCTGATAGCAGGGCAGAAAAAGGAATTAAGGGCCAAGTACTTCAGTCATTAACTGAGCTGAACTCCCACTAAGGTCTATGTGAGTTTTGTTCAAATAAGGATTACAGAATTCAAGTGTAAGTAATTATTTCCAGTATGGAATGATTTATACTGCTTTTCCAGCCTTGTCTTTCTAGAATCTTGAAAACAGAGTCAGAGTGTATTGACTCACTGTACACAGAAAGAAGCTTTCCAGTTTAAGGCTTGGTAGCGTGAGGAAAGTTTGACTCAGTCATAGATACACAAAATCAAGTAGGATGACTTATGTCTGCAATGCAATCAGAAGTGTGCCTGTAGCAGACAGAGACATAGCCTGGCTAGCTTCACTCTGCTGCTGTCCACACCACCACCCCATGGGGCTGTACAGCCTGTGCTGAAATCTTTGCTGCTCACTTGCAGTGCTGTTGGCTTGGCAAGGAGTGCCTAGGCACACAGCTGTACCACCTCTGGCTGCAACGTGGGCACATCTTTTGTTAAAGACACACCAAAGAACAACGGATCAGGAAGCTGAAGCTGATGCTGGACTTCATCAACGTATTTCCAGTGAGACCTTCACCTTTATAGATTGCAGGCTACAGGGAGAGTTTTAAAAGCTGTTTATGAAATAAGGAGCTTTAAGTAGCCCCTGCTCTTGGGGAAAAACACCTCAAATAACTGCTCTGTTGCAAAGCCAATTTACAGTAACAGTGCTGAACACATTAAGGTGTTAATTGATAGAATCATTAAGGTTGGAAAAGACAGCCCAGCTGTCAGTCCAACACCACCATGACCACTAAATTGTGTCCCACAATGCCATGTCTACACCTTTTATTTTAAAAGGTTTACACATTTTTTACCTCCAAGGGACAGTGACTCCTCCACCCCCTTGGGCAGCCTGTTACAACACCTGACCACCCTTTCAGGAAAGAGTTTTTTCTTAATATCCAACCAAAACCTCCGCTGGCACAACTTGAGGCCATTTTCTCTTGCCTTGATGATAGTTACTTGCGAGAAACGACCAGCACCCACCTCACTCCAACCTCCTTTCAGATAGTTTTAGAGGGCAGTGAGGTCTTCCCTCAGCCTTCTCTTCTCCACAGCTCCCTCAGCTGCTCCTCCTAAGACTTGTTTAAAGGACGTTCCTCAACACTGTGAAATTCTGACAGAATTCAGACATTGATGATGAGGCTGAAACTTTGTTAAAATATATTTAAGTACATACTCATTGCAGAACTTGTGCCACTTTGTTGTGCTGTCAAATCCTGCAGAATGCTGTTTTTTCTTAAGCTGAGTAGTAAGTTGAAGTAATGTGCACAGTCTTCTGAAGCATGGTTGCAGAAGATAATAGGTGGGACATTGGTTTTAGCAGCTCTGAACTTTTTGAAAGCCTCCATACTGCTCCACATCTGTATCTGTGACACAAAATTGTAGTTGTTTAGCACTGATGTATCTGTTTATACACATGGAGAACAAAAAGAGGACTGGCATAAACAAAATGTCATATACATTCAAATTTTGATTAGGGTGAAATAATCAATCTGACATCATCACAAAACCAAAGTGCCAACAAATATCAATCTGCCAGCTCGTGAAGGGCAAGACTCAGATTTCTGTGGTTTGTTTCAAGCCCTAAGAAAGTTAAATTTTTCAGATCCAGGCTCTGTTCCTACTTGTTCACAAAGTATTAGAGGTTCAAATCATCATATTCCTTTCTGTCCTTCAGTAGCTGGGCAGAATTCACTTTGGATAATTAGACATCAGCAGTATAGGACCAATGTGGTGAACTAATCACTAAATTCCCTTTAAAACCAGTGGAAAAAACCCAGACATCATTCATCTAACCTGTAGCTGTGCAATGAGATGCCTCATGCCTTAATTGTACTGATTTTCTCCTCGAGCTAAAGGCAGTTTTTGACAACTATCTCAGCTGTAACACTCTAGGCCCCGCTCATCTCCTGGCTGTCTTTCAACACTCTCATGTTCAGCAGCCCAACAGTTCAGTCTCTCTCAATTTTTCCTCCAAAGTTTTAGCATTGTTGTGGTGATGATCAACAATAGGCAAACAATTTGAAATTCAAATTCCTGCTGGAACAATTTTCTCCTAACGATCTAGTTAATATTTAGTGACATTTTGAATTATTATTCTTTTCCATTCTAATTATCCATGCCCTGTGTTAGTCCAAGAAGACAAATTGGCTAGCACTGCTATATTTCTGGGTTTGGCAGATGTGTAAATAAATACATTATTTTGCAAACTTCAGGGAATTATTAGATCAGGTATTAATGCCTTATGCTTTATTAATTAAGTAGATGGAGATTTTTGCCTGATAACTCTAAGGCATTTTTTCCTCATTAGTAGGATTTGCAGTGCTACTTTTCAGGAGGTAATATGCTCAAACGCAAGTTTAGCAGACACTTGAAACTTTACTGGAATAGTGATGCAAGTTACAGGATTCTTAATGATCAAAACTTTGAAATGCTTTGAAGTAAGTTTCCATACCCCATAATGTGATGATATAAGTTGGATGACAAAGCCAATGAGACATACTTGGTTGTTTTATGAGGAGTGCTGAAAGAAGCTGTCGTTAGTTCAGGAACAGGAAGATTACCCAGAACTCACAATTCAAGCAGAACTTGCCATGTTTGAATTACTTCATGGTTTTTGCTAAATTAACTCAGCAGTGTAAAAGTAAAATGTGAAGTTGGAAGAATAGTGATAGCTGTGATGTTTGATAATATCTGGTGAAAAGAAAGCAGTAGTAGCATTTAGGAAAGTTTTGATATTGGAAAGCAGAAGTAGCTCTAATTACTGAATAAACATCTGGAAAATTTTCCTTCTTTCATGACAAATGCTGGCAACCCTAAAGAAATCATAATCAGGTATAATAGAGAACTCAGTGGAAATGTTGGTTCCTAAAGTTCCAGCAGCTGAAGAATCACTTACAACTCATCAGGCAACTAAATGGAGTCAAGAACTAAGACTGCTGATTGCAGATCTTGACTGCTCTAACATACTCATATTCATTATTCACCAATAAAGAGCCAAGCAGATGAAAGTGTTGCCTGTGCGACTTGCACACTGTTCAGCAGCATCTAGTACTGAATGTGATCTTCATGGATTTATGAAGAGCCTTTCCCAGCCTGAGCCTTAGACTTTCTTAACCAAAATATTTACCACGAAGTTAATGAAGATGGAAAAACAATGTTAGGTCCTATGTGGGTAAACTTTAACAGCATTAGTGGATGTTAAAGATGGTGATGATTTCTTGAGTCATTAGTAAGCCTCAAGATGTATCTCTTATTTTTCAGTCGTGGTCTGGTGTCTCATCATTTTGTGCTGCCCACTGCGTCACACCCATGTTATAAACACCTTTCTTTGTTCAGGCAGGCAGAGAGACCAGTGCCATATTATGTGTGATGGTTTGGGAGTTCCCCGCTCCCCACACTTTGTAAAATGACCCAGACTAGAACTCAGCCGGCTGGAAGTTAAGGACTGAAGCTCTATTTACAGCTTAGCACAATATACAAGCAGAGATATACACTATATACAGGAATATTTACAGAAATATACAAGGTAAAGGTAATACAGAAACACAACACCCTTCCCAGAAATCAGAGACGTCAGGAGGGGCTCCCAACCACCCTTCCACCTTCTCCCCACCCTTATACCTTACCCCAAGGTTTGCTTTACGTGCAAGGAGAATTTTGGAGGGTCGGCCAAGGGGATTTAGAAGAAAAGTGGTTAGTGAAGTTACTCAGCAGAGAGAAGGAAGCCAGAAGCTGCTAGACCGAGGCGCTGTGCCCCAGAGACTGACTGCCAGCCCGAGACACTGTGTTATCTATGTTTTGGGTTCTTATTTTTAAACATCTCAGCAAGCCTATGAGTGAAGTAGACATCACCATTGTTTCCTTTTCACAGCCTATAATATAATTTTCTCTATTAAAATATTCCAATTAGCCTCAAACCAGCACATTAGGTAATGCTATTACTTAGCTGCCACACTTCCAAGTCTTGAATGAAGATGGTGGCCTGTGTATAGACATCTGGAAGACAAAGTAATCTACAGTCATTAAAAGACAGAAACAAAGCATCCTTTGTTGAACTGATTTCCGCTAAGAAAGCAGAGTACATTAATTTAATTTAGAATTTCATATTTAATATCTCTACAGGAGGTCATTTAGCTGTGTACCAAGGTCTCATAAGTGAAAGAAGTGTCCTCAGAATTCTTACCAGTATTTAAGGAGAGTGAATTTTGACTAGGATAAAGATTTTTCTGATGTAAAATTTGATTTCTGGTGAAATGCAAAAATATTTCTCTAAGCTTTTGAAGCCATGTTTCAGGTTTTCCTATTTTACCAACAAGTATAGAATTTCAAAAGGTGGCCTCGCTCATAAATTCTGAACTCTTCTGCAAGATCTTTTTTTCTCTACACCAGTCCTATTTGTAACCTGGTTAATGATTTTGCCTGTTTATAAATGTCTGTGGAACTGTCTCTTCTTTTTGTACTTCTTTTTGAAGCAGTGGGTGACTGTGTCATCCCAGATTGCCCATATTTTGTTACGAGAACATGACACTCTTGGAGGATTTTCTGCACATCACAAGGTGTCCTTGAGGTATATATCCTCAGATCAGATTTCACTGAGCCTTTGGAAGTGTCTGTAAATGTTTTCCTAGCATTTTTAAGTTCTACATATACAAATGAAGTCCTTTTTCTTCTTTTGCTACCTGGCAAAGGAAGGGACCACCTCTCAGCAAGTTGTAACTGGTTTAGTATTTGGTGCCATAAAATTAAGATTAGGTTCCAAACAAAACTATTTCACTCAATAGAAATAAAACTCTGATCATTATGTACAGAGAAGTTTGTGCTTTCCATTGATCCTCTGGGGTTTTACTACTGTAATAAAATGTAAAGAAAACAACAAAACTTACTCTTCTTTCATGGGAAGTAAGATGCTGAAACTGTAAATATCATCCTGTAGGTATGTAAATAGCATCAGTCTGGAGATAAAAAAGAGAATTAAATAGTAGTTTCATTCATCCTATATTAAAATGTGAAACCACATTAAAGTGCTGCTTTTCTTCCTGACTAGCTTCCTGAGTGTGGTTGCCCCATGTTAATAGTGTACCAAAAAATCCTGCAGGTGGTCAGAGAGCATCTTTGATAGAACTGATGATGATGATGATGAATGATGGTAGCCATAAAATATTTCTCATAAACTAGACTTGGAAGCTTCCAGTTTCTTCTTGTATTATTACTTCCACTGAGATGCAAAGGAATTCAAACCTTTATTACAGTGCTCAAGTGAAATATTTCCTGACAACTGCTGTAGGATAGGTGTGATTTGTAGTACTGTTCCACCAGTTAAAGTGCTGGTGACTTTACATTTTTCTGCTCTTAGTTACATGGAGAATCATCAGAATTGGAATCTTGCTGTGAGATTCAAGTTTTATGATTTCATTTTACTTTGGAGAGAGAGATTGAAACCATCCTCAAGGACAAACTTGAAGCTATCATTTTGTTCTCTAGTCACCTATTGAGGCTTTCAGAAATCCTGTATAAATGGGATAAGACTACAAAGTTACTTTTAGTTCCTGTTTATTGGAGATGGGACTTGATCATAATTCCAGTTGCACATAGGTATTAACTTTGAGATATCTTATAGTCAGACTGTGAATTCATGGCTAAGGCAGGTCTGTATGTGACCTAAACAGTATTTGTCATGTCTAGCAGCAGAACTACCTATGAGAGAACGAGAAGAGTTCTTTCTAGAATGCTGTAGCTGCCATTTTGGACAAAAGTAATTTTGTATCTCTATATAAACACACAGGCGTGGGTTTGTCCTTGGCTGTAGGGAGTTTACCAGGATCATATTTTCATGTTTCCACAAGATTTTGTGACAAGAAAACTTAAAGAAATGTGCCAAGGCACAGCCCATTTTGTAGTCTTCAGGATGAGTAATATGTTAGCAATATAATACAGAGAATCTCTGCTGTGGGAACCACGAATTCAGAATGCAAACTATCAGCCCTACAGGAGAGTTCTAGTTTTCTCTGAATGTGGAAGAAAGTGACCTATGAAAACAAAGGTGCTTTCAGTCCAAATGATCACCTGAAGGGATTCTTCAGTGAAAGACCAGAAACAGATGTTGATGCCTGTTCTCAACACATACAAGTCAGTCAGTCAGCTATTTCCAGTTTTCTCCCCCTGCAATAAAACCTCAGAGTTTCCCTTCGGATGAGGCAAAGGAAAGCTTTGATGTAATTCCACCCCTGTTTGCCCTTGAGTTTTGTCCTTCCTGAAGATGCTGAAGGAGTTACCTGGCACCTTTGTTATGTGGCATGAATTTACAGTATTTCCAGTAAATACTTTTGTTAGGAAATATTTTCTTCCTCTATAAATAGAACCTTTCTCCACAGAGATTTGAGAATTCCATTCCGTGGAGGGTAACAGTCTCTGGAACAAAGGTGGCTTATAGATCAGCTTAATCTGCATGGCATGTAATATATTACTTGGTTTTACAATGGAAGACTTCAAATTCTAGACTGCAAACCTCACAGTCTGTATTAATATGTTAATGCACTGGCTTTTCGCCCTTTGAGAAATCAGTTAAAATTTATTTCACTGAAAAGTGAAAATGAGTTTAACAGCCTGGAGTAACTGTTCACTCTATTACACTGGGTAGCACAGTTAGCACAACTGGCAAGATACTGCTGAAGGAAAAATCAGAGACTGGAGAAATTTCTTCCTTTCAAAAGAAGTGCCAAGCCTCACTTCTCAGTAAACAACAAAGGGCAAGGAAGGGATACTTGATGCCATCGCAGCTGTATGAAGAGCTGAAGTTTTGAACTAGTGTCCCAAAACCTAAGATTATAGAAGGCTGTGAGGCTATCCAGCAACAGAATCACTCCAGACCCAGTCCAGCAGTCCATGCACTCTGGCACTTCTTTAGAGCAATTACTGTGGTCAACAACCTGTGTTACATCAAGAGGATGCTACACCGATCTTTATTGTACCAAAGATGTGCTAAAGTTGCTCAGCCTAGGAAGAAATCTTTCAGTTTGCTCTGCTTTTGGGTCTGTGGGTGGATTGTTGGAAATCTACAATTATTTTCAAGGCTTGGACACATTTCTATAGTAGACATACTTGGTTTTCCTTCTTTATTTTGACCAAAGAGCAGTACATTACCTGTGGTAATTTATAACTACTTTAGAATAGACTTCAAGTAGCAGATTATGAGAAATGTTTTTTGCAAAGCTTTTCAAGGCTTTTTTTTTTTAAAGGCTTGATACAACTTTTTAATATCAACATCTGTCCATTTTCTGTTATCTTTTACTAGAAACATGCCTACTATTTTGATAATAGTAGTCTTTCGGCATCTTTGGTGTTAATTTCCTCTGTGGTCAGTGTTCTAAGTTCAGTGGCTTTACTGCCACTCTTTAAATCTTAATTGCAGCAGATTTTGTCTGGAGAAAAAGTGCCTTGTCTAGTGTAGCATTGCATTTTGTGGAGTCCTGGGATGCTGTATTCACAGCAGCTCAAATGTATGTGAATGGATAAGTATGGGATTGTTATGTAAATGAAGGAGGAAGGTGACAGTGAAAATCTAGAACCATCTGGGTGCATTTCTGTGTGACCTACTATAGATGATCCTGCTCTGGCGGGGGGTTTGGACTAGATCTTTCAAGGTCCCTTCCAAGCCCTAACATTCCGTGTTTCTGTGATCAGTTTCCTATGTAAATAAACAGACGTCTTGTAAGGCTTTAGTTCTTGGAGAAACACTGTGGAGAAAGGAAAGCAAACCAGACATCTCTGTAGAGTTGGGTTCCTCTGGAGTAAGTAGTAAATGACAGCTTGTAACCCCATCCCCTAAGCTCAAGAGGTATCCAGAGAGCTCTGGCAGAACTGTTTTGTCTAGTGGGCTAAAATGCAGTCTAGGCAGTGAATGAAAAACTTCAACGCTGAAAGAGGAGAGCAGGGAAAAGCAATGTTACTTCCTGAACCTCATCTGCAAACAGGTCTTCACCAGATCCCACCCTAGGAACATCCCCAGAGGAGTTTTGCCAGGGTGTGCAATGACTCGTGTTTTTTATCCTTCTGTTCCTGTGTACTCCCCTAGATATTCCTGGATTTTCTTTCCTTTGCTGTCCTCTCTGTCCAAATCACTAGGTCTTCTGAGAAAGAGCTGGAAGAAAGGCCGGAGTGTCATGTTTAGGGAGCAGCCTGTCCTATGAAATGCTCTCAGCAGGGAGCTAGGTTGCTTGTTTAGGAAGAGTTAGAGATGTAAAAGTGCAGGAGAGCAGCAGCACAAGACCGGCAAAACATCACCACCGCTTGGTCTTTAGCACCATGCAAATCTCTGGGTTGCCAAGAGTTTTGTGCCCCAAACCAATATGAGGTATGTCTAGTAGATATTTCATGTAGAAATTAAAACAGATAAAGCATCTTGCCAAGGGCAACTGCCTTTCTGTGCTTATGAGCACTTGTTTCCTGAACAGCTAAGCTGAATTAGCAGTCAGTTGGCTGATAGATTTGTCATCAGCTTTTATTTCCTGTGCTAATAGAAATTTTTTTTTTTTAGCAAAAAACTGAAGGTACATATCACAGGAGCCAACTATAACATTGCTCTGAAGCTGTATTGCTCTGCTACTATGCTTTTAGTTGGATCTTGCTCAGCATATGGTTTGGCCATAGTTTGCAATGTTGTACCTTAGAAGTATGTTTCTTGTCTAGGCAATAATTATTGATGAATGCTTTCAAGGTTGGGTGTTGCCATAATACAGTAAGCTACCTAATCACTTCCTACCTGACACTGGCCAGCTTCACTGCAAATGCTGTACTTGGACGCTCATGTTTGGTTGCAATATAGCCCATAGACCAAGGTGTCCTATCAACTATTTAAAGAGTTGAACAGAATGAACTATTATCTCATGCAGTAGTTGGGGAATATAAATATATGCACAAGTCAGTGACAAATAGGGTTAATATGTTAAAACAAGGAGGTCTTTTGGAGCGCTGCTTCTGGAAATTCCAAGGGCAGTGTAGTGCCAGCACAGGAAGGTGGGGTTCTGGATGGCTTTAAAGTAATGCAATCGTTTACCTAACTATAAACTAACTGTCATATTCTGAAATTTATTCTCCAGTAAACACAAGTGATCAAAAATTTGGATTTTTTTCAATTTTATGAATACAAGATTAATTATGTGCAAGAAAATCATCTTCCCATTTTTCATTCAGGAAAGAAAAGCAAATCAATCAACAGACATCTTTTAGGTAAATATATTTCCTATTTCCTTTTTTGCCATTAGTTGTCGTGATCAGTTCTTACAATTTTGGGCCTCAGCTTGTTTTAATTAGGATTAAAATGGAAAGATATTTCATATAAGAATTCTGACTTCCTTTCTGATTAATTAATACCACACAGCTTCAGAATATGTGAATAATAAAGTCTGCAAAGATAGCAGTTTTATGTTTTCTCACAGACAGAGTAGTAGTGAGCCAGAAAATGAAATATTACATGTCACACCACTTGATGGGATATAATCCTGTTATGGAGCTGAGTTTAAATTCAGTTTGGCAGATCCATTGCTCACATTGTCATAAAATAATGTATTTTTTATGCTGCCTTTGTGTGAACTAAAAAAATATTAAGTTTGAATCTCTATGCTCACTACTTCCCCATTAATTCACTATCTCTAGAATAGGGACATGCCTTTTATTTTTTTTCTAGGAGGCTAAACTCCCATCTCTAAATGAAATGTGAGATGTTTTTAGCAAAAGAGGAGATTTTTGTTCTTTTACAGTACTAAAAGAGGCCTCAAGTCTCCCTGATGAAAGGAGAGACTACGAAAAGCCCTTGCAAAATACCTGCTCTATGTCAGCTTTGGGGAGTGGTTAATGGTGGTGTTAGGTTGAAGGTTGGACTCCATGATCATAGAGGCCTTTTCCAACCAAAACAATTCCATGATTCTATGATTCTAACCTTTTCTCTCTATTTTTGCTGAGCTTGTTTGTTTGCCACACATCTCCACATCCCCTCTTCCCACATCTTTTCTTGAATGCTCAGCTGCTGCTTCCCGGGTGCGTTGGATGGTGCTTAGTGGTATTCACAATGCTGATGGAGTTTTTTCATCACTACAGAAATTCCACTGAGTCAGAGATGATCTTTTCAATCCCTGCCTTCAGTAGTTACTAGTCTGTTTTAAGTTGTGAGAGAAAACTCCAGAAGATTGCTCGCATCTCTCTAAAATTAGCATGGATGAAGGATCTGGAAAATGGCAGATGGCAGAACAAAGACTAGAAAAGATGAGTAACTTGGCCACAGTCACACAGCAAAATGCTGACAGAGAGGGGACTAGAAACCAGGACTTCTGATTCTCAAGGCTGTGTCCAAACCAGTAACCCATGCAATTTTTCCAGTGTTACCTGGAAATTTCCAAGGGGGAAAGACAGGCTGGTGTAGAACTGATAGCAGAAAGCTCCCATGAGGGAAGCACTATTTGTAAAGGAGAGAGTGGGGAGGCGCACTCTATGCTGAATGCCATAAACTGTGAGCGCCAGGGAGCTAGAGGAATTATTTTGATGTTTTGTGTGCTGTGGAAAGTTTTATTTAAACACAAACATTGTTAATAAACACGGATTTCTTTGATCAGTGAACTTGGGTAGATTTTAAATGTGCCGTGGATCTCATCTCTGTGTTTCCAAAAGGAGAGGAAGAGACTCATGAGAGCATTCTTTAATCTGTTGCAGTCCCATTTTTGTACAAGTTTATGCTAGTATCACACGGAGAGATTTTTCTCATACAATATGGGGCTGTATTTTCAAACAAAGGAAGTCTGAGCTGCATTGGTTAGTAATGTGTCCAAGGACATTATCTTACCTTTGACTTTCACTAAATATCCTGGTACAGAATGAAGGTTTGCTTTTATGAGCTGATTCAAAGCCTACTGAAAACAAGGGAGGGCAGAAATTTTCAATGACTTGATTGAGTTTTGGATCAGGTCCCAGAATAGGTGGTAGATAAAAAATCCCACCTGGAAGCTCTATTTGACACATGCTAAAATCAAAGTGAGTAACAATTTTTTTTCCCTACGCAAAGTCTTTTTCTTGCTCTACCCAGAAGAGCAGAAGAAGCAGAAATATATTTTACTTTAATTAGTCCCTTAGCTTTCTTTTGTATACATTTCTGATGACCCCAGACCACTGGATATTGCATCCCAAGGATGTTGTTACTGTTTATTCTCTGATTCTCACTCACAGACTTTTATTCTTGTACTTAGTATGCTGCAGACTGCTTGCTCATCTGTGTCCTTTGCTGCCTGGATAAGTCCTGCCTGTTTACTTAGCAAAGCAAACGATGTAACATCCCAAGGGCCCAATGCTGCTGCCCCAGAACACCGTGAGTCTCACTGACAGCAGGATGTGCCTGTGCTTTATGGCACAACTAAGCCCTCATCACAGCCAGCCAAGCTGGAGCAGTAACACTCAGACTTCAGATTCTCCCTCCTTGATCCTTAAAAAGCAGGAATCTATGAATCTCTGGTTAGCAATATCTCAGATTACCTTTAGTATGATTCCTAATATATAATAATGACAATTAGTATCGGCATTTGTACCAGTTCGTTTAATCCATTAACCCCACTGAAACTGCTTTCCACAAATTTAGGGTTTAAGACAGTTGCTTGTTAATTTCTAAGGCTTAATGTGAAGGTGTCACTTTATTTTAGAATACTCCATGCTGTGGCTGATTCAGAGGTGGCTTGATTGAAATCCTTGTCTAAGTCCAGCGTTCAAAGCAGTTTTCAGCTGGATCAATTTCTCTTGTTTTGCCATTCCTCCTCTTCTCTGTAGAAAGCAGGGGAGTCTTGTTTGCCACTCTGTTATTAATTAGGGAAACAGAAGACAGCGCAACACTGAGTAGGCAAAAAGCAATTTAGCTCATTCCTTGAAGTTCAATTTGGTGAATAATTATTCCTTTCTTGGGAAGAAGGATCCTCAGGAGCAGAATCTGAAGAGAACTTCTAGGTTAAGCCTGTGGCTACTACTTAGCCACAAAAAGGATGTGATAGTAAACAGCAGTAGTGGGACAACTGGCTTTCTGGCTTTGGTCCCTTCTGCAGAAGAAGCATTTTGATTTCCACATGAACAAGAAGGAGCAAGGACAAGAGTGGGAGCATAAACATGCAATAGATATCAGACTATGGGAACCATCCAGAAGTATCTGCATTAATTGTTTGGAGAGCATTCACACCATCTTTAGAAGAAGACAGGGTCACAGCCTGGCAAATAATCCTGCCTGACAGCACCACTGCTGCTTCATTCCCTCCAGCTCTTCCTCTTCTAAGTTTCTGTTCCCTTTCACCCATAAATCCACACTCCTTCCCACAAAGGCTGCAGAGTTAGGATATGTGCGACGTCTCTAAGAGGGAGATGGATAATAAATTTTAGAAGCTACCAGCCAAGCTTTTTCTAGCCTGACATAGCAGTTCAGGCATTGCAGCATGCTGTACACCACGGACCCGGAGAGTAGTGCAGCATAGAAATACCTCTGACTCAGCTGTGACAGATTGCTTTAACATGCACTCTGACATGGAAGAAGTCTCCTTTCAGCATTCACAGCTTGCTGCTTTGAAATGAAACAGTGAATCCCATGAAGGCTAACTATTTTCTCCAACAAAATTGCCACTCACATGTAGGTGATGCAACTGAACAATTTCTTGTAATGCCCTCAGAATAGCAATGTTAATACTGACCTTTTATTTTAGTATCTGCTCTATTCCATATGGAAACAAACAGAAAAGGCCTGAGATAGTGATGAGAGTAGAGTACTGCATGCGTTCAGCATAAAATATTGCTTTTCTGTTCCCCACTAAGTACCTTCCCTGAAACTCAGGTATTTAATCCTATCTTTTCTGCTCTGGAGGCCAAGCATGTGGTGTAGTGAGAGTGGTTTTGCTGTACAGACTTTCACACCAGGCTGTGTAAGGCAAGTACTCCAAAGCTCTCTTTCGAACACAGGAGCAAGATTATCTTGAGTATACATGTGTGCTTACTGGCTAGTAGCATCACTGGCTGTAATGACAATCCAGATGGCTGAACTGCCCGTGAAGTGGGGCAGTTTTATCACATTGAGGCTTGAGTTCAACTCACATGTTCACCTTTTGGCAGCAGCATTGACAGAAGCCCCTGCTTCCCTTCTCTGTCATCCACTAGCCTGCCAAATGATGCTCCAGTGGCATACATAGACAGTCAACTGGAGTAGTGAGGACTGATTAATAGCCTGAAGAACACAGCTACTGCCTGTGTAACTGAATCCCATGTCTGAATGTTGTGTGTCCAGCCTTGACCGTTGTGAAGACAATTTTGATATGAATTGTGTCATTAAAGATGGTCCACTCCTTGTGGAAAGAAAAAAAGTACGGTGAAATTGTGTAACATTTCTCATCCTGGTCTTCTGGCCATTGCTGTTTCATCTGAAGAGGGTCAGCTATAGGGTCTATGAAAGAGCAAGCCCATCTGCTTCACCCTGCTGCTTAACACCCACTCTAGCTTGGTAAGTGTTGTTTCAAGCAGCTGGCAGTTAAACTGTACCAGTCTGCAGTAGTTCTGAGTGATGCTGTCATGATCTCATGCCATGGGCATGTTGATGTCATTATTATTTCCAATCACTTTCTGTTAAGCTCTGCCGGTGATGGCAGAGGAGTGGGTCAGGGATGGAAAGGAAGCAGTAGACATTGGAGGGCAGTGCTCTTCAGGAATGCTGGTCCCTTCTGGTCCGGGCAGCAGAGTGTGTGTAGCAGGGCGACTGGCCAGAGGATCATTCTGGTAGGCTGTAGCTGAATGGAGAAACTACTGCAGTGATTCTGAGTCTTCACTTCACAAAGTAAAAAATACAACTGTACTCTTTATTTGGCCTGTTAAGAAAAGCAGAGCCTGTCAATCAAGAAAAAAGCTTCCAATTGTGTAGCCTGTTAGAATCATTTCATTAATAACATGTGTTTACCACTGGGAGAAGCAGACTCAGTGTGCTAAGATTTTGTTTGTCAGTCAGTCATTGGAACCCCACTGTTAATCGCATACAATGGTTTGTGGTTATGCCACAATTTAACCCAGGTTTAAAAATACAAACTAGAGCCTTGGTGGTCTGCTGAGAGCAGTGAGTGAAGCAAAGGTATTGGTTGAACCTGCCTTGTGGGCTGCTGGCTTGGAGTACTGCAGGAACTAATCAGATTTATTAACTTGAGTCATGACTAGAATGAACACTGGTGAGTGTGGGTGCACCCAGGTTAGACTACATTTTGGCTGCGTTCTGCAAGGGGGAAGAAAAGCAACTCTTTGGCCTCCTTTCCACAAAGACAAATTGGAAACAGATATCAGCTAGATTTTGGGATCTCTGGCAGTCTAATCAGAAAAAGGTATTTTTTTTGTTTTGGCTTTTATTTATTGATGCAGGGAATGTCTTGAGAAGAATTGAAGGAGTTTTCAAACTGAATATTGATGTCATTAGATGCATGTATGTGGCATTGTTTTATCAAATTGCCCACTGCATGCCATTTTAGTAGTAATACTGAAGGCAGAATCTTTGACTCCACAATAACAAGGGCTGAGTGTGATTGCCAGAAAAGGGAGAGGCATTTGGCTACTAAGAAAAAGAATCCTGGAGAGATGGTTGTGAATCTTCATATGAGTCTTGACCTTCTGGCAGAGATAGAAAGACACAAAGCCACTGAACCATCCTTCCTAATTATAGCTAGAATATGGTGAGCTAAAATTCCTGTTTACCACAGCACTGTGGAAAGTATCATTCGTAACTGCAAGACTTAAAATACTCTGAGAATAATATATTCATCTCCAGAGAGAATTATATCCATTTCTCCATGTTAATTTACAGCCCAAGATGGTTTGTAGGAACCTCTTCCAGATTTAGAGCAATGTAAATGATATTTTTAAATGGCAGCTTTAGAGTAAAGCACATCCCATGCATTCTTATTCAAATGGCATTAGCCTTGATTCTTTTATTCCATATAAAGATTTCACAGTTTCATTTATCCTAATCACTGAAATCATAACTGGCCAAACTGTTGTTATTTTCAAATCCCTAAACAGATTCATTCGTGAAGGTAGTGAATAATTTAGAATCGTTTTAAGTGTACAGAATTTAATTTGTTCATGTTTCTGCTATCCAGGTTATTAACATGCATTATTCTCTCACTGTTATGTTTTCTTACTAAGAAGTTAAATTAAATGGATTGAGCTTCACTGAAGATAATTGTACTAATGCCAGCATTAAACTTCGAAATTTTTAGATGTTCAGGGCAAAATTTTTATGTATTCAAGGTTAGATTACCTCTAACAGTAACCCAAGACCATCCTTTGCTCATGAGGTCATATTCCACAGACAGTCCTTCCTCTTTGCCCTCCTGCCTCATCTCTGCCACTTACAATGTACTCCACAGCATCCTCATTTCGGGTTATTTGGGGAGCTAGAGGGCAGCTTTGGAACAGCACAGCATCTAGAACTGCTTAAACTATGGCCAGGAAGTAGAAGACAAGTGCTAATAAGAGGTGAGGACTGAATCATTCCTACAGTCAACCATGGACTGCCCAGGGAGGTGGAGTCACCATCCCTGGAGGTATTCAAGGCACGTTTGGACGTGGCACTTGGTGCCATGGTCTAGTCTCAAGGTCTGTGGTAATGGGTTGGACTTGATGATCTTTGAGGTCTCTTCCAACCTTGCTTATACTGTGATAAATCTGCCCCTACTGTAACTATTAAAGTCAGTGAGAATATTGTGTGAGGTGGCCTTTAGGGATAAGACTACTATAAACATCTCCTCCCTCTCAATTTGCATTTTGTCTGCATTACACCTGACTGTCCTTGCAAAGGATATTGAGCTGATTTTTCTGTGTTGCAAAGGTTATTGTATAGCAGCAAACTGGTTCAGTGGCAACACGCAGGTAAATTTCAGACTTCTCTGGTGGTCTGTCTTTGGAGGAACATTTTTAGCAAGATGGGGAGGAAGATCCTGTAGGTTAATTCCTTTTCAGACATGTAATACTGATTATTTGTCCCACTCTGATTTCAGTATTTAAATTAATTTACATTAGGTCCCTGATGGCATAGCCTGGCACGGTGACTGGAATGTAGTAGTAGTAGTAAGTCCCAAGTTGGAAGTCAAGCATGCATATACACTGACTGCACTATACTTTGCAAATAGGCTGACATGGGCAACATCACTAGAGTAGGGTGTGGTAGGACTGACGTTTAGAGACACTCTGTGACTGTCACAAGAGTTAGCAGTGGTACTTAGATATTATAAGACTTTATTCATCAGTTCTTGAATAAAAGCCCCATGGTTGAAAACAGATGTCTTGCTGGTGTGCAATATACATGGTCTCTGATACCCATTCCACCAGGGTCACTCATTCTTTCCACACCATATGTTGACCATTCCTTTCCTTTTCTTGTAAACAGTATTAAACCATGACTGAGGCAGCAGCTTGTAAGCAACTGCAGCTAATGTCACGTTTAGCTATTTCTGTAGTTTGGATCCAGTATATGTCTGTCCAGTCATGAAATCCCTTTTGTTTCTCTACTCAGGAGCTAACTTATGTTTAGGAGAATGTGCTAACAGAAGAGAGATTGAGAAAGGAAAGAAAGGCCTAGACAGACTTGGAAAAATGTGGATGTATTAATCACCACTATCCTTGACACTATGAGCTATGTCCACACTGCAAAACCCACAGTTTTCATTTGGACTGCCTGGCTGAGGTCAACTAAACCACAAAAACAACAACAAAAATAACCAACAAAGTCCCCCCCAAACCAGGAGATATTTTAACCAAACGAATGTCTCAAGTTCAGCCCCAACCACTTTGTAGGTTATGTGTTTTTTCAGCTCTTCTGTAGGCTTGTGTGGTAGATCCAGCCCATTGTCAGTGGGTCAGCACTGTGCAGGCTGTTTGCACTGTTCAGCAATTTACATTTCTCTTTCCTGTCTTCACATGTTCACTTTTTTTCCTAGAAAAGGTAGTAGTAACACTTTGTGACTGCCAAAATCCTAAGTAGTGAATACTTTGGAAATCAGGTCTGATGACAATGTGTACCTCTAAAATATGGGTGCTTATCCTCGGCTGTAATGATGGACAAGGATAAGACAGCTTCACTTAGGTGGTAGAATGCAGGGTAGGTGGGTACTTTGTGCCTGTTACCTTACTCTGGACATGCAGAGTAGGAGCTTCACACATTGTTGTCACCTCCATAAAGCAGGTTTTGTTCTAGTCTGCAAAGTCCTGTCTTTCAGATATCAAGGAAACAAGAATGTTAATTAGAAGACATTAAATTGCAGATCAGACTCCTGAGGGTTTTTCATGTTTTTGTTTTAGAAGCTGAGCACATCTCCAGTGCCACAGACTTACATCAAATGAATTCTTTTAGTCGTGTTTCATAACTTGGCTTTCCACAGTGCTAGATTAAAACTCAGCATCAAGTACTAATAGGGAAAGGCAGCATTTACTTGCTTTCACACTACACCATTACAGCTTCCATTGCCCAGAAATCCAAAGTCTGATCTCTGCTCAGACCTGGGCAGAGAAAGGTAATACAGTTCTGAGGACCTTTTCTCCTCTGTGAGGTGAAAAGGATTACAAATGGTGTGGGGATCTGTCTGCATAGCAAGGTGAAGGTTCAGCCCATTTAGGTTGCTGCTTCAGCAGCCTTCTCTACCGAAGAAGCTGCCCTACAAATTTTGTCAAGGAGAAGCTGCCGCTATAGATTTACCTGTTGTTCATGTAGCTTTGTAGCCTTGCTTCTGTCAGCAGCTGTATCGAATGCTGCAGAGGAACTGTCTGGAAGCTGACCTCGTGTGCTTATATGTACTGCCTGTATGTGTGTATTTATGTATTCCATGCACACATATGCACATATGTATACAGAAAGCTCAGTGGAGAATTTGTGCTTCCATTCTAGGCAGTCAGCAGCTGCCATACGCTCTCCTTCTAATGCGACTGTAAATGATACAAACATTTCTAATCTTTCTAATATCTTTTGCCAAACACAAAACAAACAACATATTTCAGGTTGCCTTGTGAAAGAAAAGAGAGTGAAATCCTTTGGCTGAAAGGCATAGCAGAGCAAATATATTTAGTGGGTTCTTAAATGGCATTGAGTGGGGGACAAGCATAATTACTCTGTGGTGTTACACTCTGTGTTGCCGTAAACAGGAATTTGGTTTTGGTGGCTTTTTCCTCCCATTTGATCCTTAGATTAGTCCTTTGTTTTGCACATTGTATTAATTTTGTAGTTAACATTCCTGGAAAAAGAGCGGAATGTACAGAATTTGGATTCCATCACCAGAAAAACTACGGGTCAAGGAAGTCATTCTCCCAAAGCTGTAAGTGTCTGTTTGTGTGGAGATGACAAAACAAACAAAGAAAGGTTTATCAGAACCAGTCTGATGCAAAAAATAGCTACCAGCAGCTGCAGGGACAGATTTCACATGGCACTTGGTACAAAAGCTCCATGTTCCATTTGAAACATCATCCAATTGAAAGGCTTCAGGAGCAGCTAGCATGGTCTTTTTCTTCCAAATCTCATTCCCCATTGCCAAATTTCAAGCCTTGAATTTTAGGGGCAGGGATGAATATGGGCAAGAAACCTCCCAGTTTAAAAAAAACCAAACAAAAAACCAAACAAAACAATCTAGATTTCCTTTATGTTCATCATCAACTCTGCATTTCGCCAAGAACAATTTAATGGAAGAAGGTCCATTCAGAGAATGGTGAAAGGGCTCAAAACCTCAGCCAGGTATGGAATGACAAAAAAAAGACAGGGTGAGACATTCTTGTTGTTATAAATGTTGTGCAGTCAAGAGTCTACATCTGTCACAGAGTCTAGCACTGTGTGCGTATTTATGTGTAATTTCACTCGTGCTAATTGGAAAAACAAGAATCTGGAACACAGAGGGAGAAAGAGAATCTGACAGCATGACATCTGAGCACTGAGTTAGCTCAGCAACACATGGATGTACATAAGTGCCCGCCAGCTTTCATTTGCTCATTATTCCAGTCTGTTTTCACTAGCAGAATTTCCTTGCCTTGGGATTTATGGGCACACACCCCGGAAGGGCTGTTCACCACTTAATGTCTCTTTCGGCTCACCTCTAGGATGGGCACCCTGAAAGCCTCAGAAGGGCAGGCTGGAACACTGCTGCAGGACTTGCCCTTTGATTAAACAGAACTAGCAGGCTCCTCTACTTTAGTCTCTAATCTTTAAATTGTTAATGTGTCCCCGTGGTGTTTTACACAGAGACAAAGAACGGGGCACTTAGATGCCACAGAGCTTATGGCATATTTAAATGGGACCTGCCAGGGATTTGGTACATAGGAAGTTCACTTTTATTGGAGGTAATGTGGCCAATACAAAAGCCAAGACATCTCAGAGTACATGTCAGGAGTAAAATGTGTACATACCTTTTTGGGGTTGTGCCAACTACCTTTCTCTTGTGTTAAAACAATTTGCTGTAGATTAAAAGGTGGTTCCCTGCTGGCCTTGTAGCCCCCATCTGTCCTAGGAGTTTGCACACACAGAGCAATGTTTGACTAATAATTCTAATTTATAAACCATCAACAATCCTAAAAACAGATTAGCCAGCGAGGACTTTTTGTGACAAATACCATGGCACTTTTCCACGCCGAACCACATAAAAGGACTCTGGGTCAGAAAAATGCATTCATTTAGGATCAAGTCTAGCAGAAGTCCCACGATTGCCAATGGAACAAGAATAACACCCCTGTTGCCAGACTTTTTCTAGGCAGTGGGTGGCCATGGATAGAGTGCTGTCCCTTCCCCCACCAACATAGTCTCTGTGTTACAAGAAGTCCAGCAACTCCAGAGTCTCAGGGTAGCTGGCTATCAGCCTGTACTTGCATTCCTGCCTTGACTGCAGGGGCTCTGACAGCAAAGGTAACCGTGATGGTTAACTTCACTCCTGGTATGGCACAAATCTGGTGGAAAACCTTAACAGCTTTGGAAAGGTATGCTGAGGTTCATGAACAAAGCACACAGGGAGCTCTAAGCCACCTCTGTCACCTCCCTGACACTGCAGGGTTATGTGCTTAGGTCTCAAGTCTAAGCAAAGTGTGTGTGCCAAGAAGTTACCCTGGCTTCTTCAGCAAGCCAGAGTTCTTAAGAAACACGAACAGCTTGGTTCCTCTGAGCCAGTGTGGCCAGGGGTGCAGCCACTTTTCTTTGAGCACAGAGCTGGATCCAGATGAGGGGAGCTACTTTACAAGCTACAAATGCCCAAGTAAACTACCTCACTCCGCAAGGTCAGTGCAAAGCAGGTAGAGCAAAGCTGAGGACTTCAGAAACACACTGGTCCTTTATTAAAACCAGGGCAGGTTTCAGCTTCCTAAAGAAAAGAGTCAGAAAATTGATGCACTTGGCCCATCTGTTAGGTTCACCAACCTGAACATCTATTCTCCTAATCAGAACACTGTTTTCCAGCTGAACAGAGCTTTTTTATCAAGCAGATGTTTTTAGGAAGAAAAACAACGACCAGACAACTGAATAATTGAAATAGAAATAAAATGTTGGAAGATGATGAAGGTTAAGAAAATGGGAAGGGACCAGAGGCATAAAATATTATATTTGCCAGGTCCAATATTTACTTCCTCTAGTTCCAGAACTATATGATGGGTGGATGAAGGAAAATGAGCCTTATTTATAGTAGATTTATGTAAATACGGGAGAGATTTTCCAGGACCTACATATATTCACTAAATATGAAAAGTGTAGTAAATTATTACAGTAAAAATGTCAGAAGCTTCCTTGAGATCAACAAAGAAAAAATCCTTGGTTCTTCAAGCCCAGCTACACAGCCCCATCTGATATGCTAATGTCCTTACCCTCTGCTAAGACCCACATCCAGAGAGCCATGGGATGAGCTTAATAGCATATCCTGAACATCAGCACCTCTGGGAGTTTCACATTAAAGGGGAAATTTAAGGCCCAGTCCCATGTCTTTTGATGCCAGCTCCTGTCCTTCGCAGACATATTCATAAAATACATGCTGCAGTTTGGCGGTGACTTTGCACTCAAACTGATTCAGGCTTTTGTCAAAAGGAATGGTCTCATCTGTCCCTTCCTGAGCTTAGTATCTTGTGCCAGCATTAACATTTGGCTGATAGAACACACATCTCCCTGACTATAGGGTACAAGCAACAGAGAACTGATGCAGGTGAAAGTTAACCTGTTCTTGTAGAGCGATTGCAGAGCCATGTCTCATAATGCAATATCTAATTCCCTCTCTTCATTGCTACCAGCCTTTTAATGAATACACTAAGTGAAAAAAGAACATTAGTTTAAATAAGTCCAGTTCAGACAGAGCAGTGAAGACCGTGTCTGATGTGCATTGATGCTGTGTTGCCCTGATGGGTTGGCCAAAAGAAGCCAAAAGCAATTACTTGTTCTCCGTGGTGAATCCTCATGCAAGCATAACTGTCACTATTTCAAATATGCCCATTGCTGGCTATTGCTGGCACTTCATCCTCCTTCCTGTTATAAGGCATACCTTGGGTTGGACACAGGCATGGTAATTTTCTAAGCATGCCACAATGTGCTCTGCTTACACTCAGCTGACATTTGCTGTGGGCTAATGAGAGGAGGGGATGGAAAGAGAAAGGAGCTTCATGAGCAGAAGCTGCAGGAGCTCACAAGAAAAGACCCTCCACCACGTTCTGTGTCCCAGATCTGCTGTCTGACTCACAAAGCTTCACACAGCCCCTTGATAGTCTTCCCTGCTGAGTTGAGCTGTCTTCTCTGCTTACCCTTGATCATAAGGAGTGCAGTAACTTGTATATTGCAGTATTCCTGTCTTGCTAATACAAGGATGTATAAGATGGGGGCCAGATTTGCATGTGCACCCACACTCCTTTCAGAAGGATGTAAAGGAATCAGACTGTAATCACAAGTCTCAATCTAGTTTGATTTTTTTTTGTTTGTTTGTTTGGTTAACACTATCTAGGAGCTGTGACACGTGGGGTATAGCAGCCCAAAGTTTATAGCACTGCCTTTAACTACACCTTTCACACAGCTCATAAAACAGATTTCCAATAGCTGTAATTTTAAATCTGTCTCCTTGGATGCAGTGGAAAATGTGACTTTCATGCTTTTCTGTGTGTTTACAGCATCATAAATAACACACAAATCTGAAGTGTTTTAAGTACATCAGTGTGCTATTTTAAACAAAGTAGTGAAAATACGCAGCATATAGTGTCCAGTTGTTTTGACTTCTTTTGAGGGTAAGATTTCTCCTGCCTGCCTGATTTTTAACTTTAAAAAACTTTTAAAATCCTTTATGTACTGCACCTCAAAGTAAAAGGAGTTTGAAGTTAGATGAAACCTAGGTGAAGGAAGCACACAAGAAATAAGCCTGTATGGTGTGGCTGCTTACTGCAGGTTTCAGGCAGTTTCAATAGACTGTTCACCAGAATTTCAACCTGTGATAGGTTTCATATCCAAAATACTAAAATATCTTTTGAAAAATCAATCTCTGACTTGGTATTTAACATGGGAATTACTTTTGACACACCAAGAAGAGCTTCTGTTGGTTAGTACTGCTTGATTTAAGTCAGTCTCCACCATTGCAGTTGTGTGTTTATTACACTGTACCAGTTCAGAGCTTTTATAAAATTAATCCTTGATAATGAAGCTTAGTTCTTTTCCAGGCTGATAGCATTATATAGATAGCTGCTAGAGTGTCTAAGCTTGATGGCTGTTAAGTTTAGCTACTCATCTGATAATATTTTAAGCAAATTCCCATCTTTTAGAGGGTAAAGGCTGGATATATTTTCTCTAAGGGATGGCTGTGCTTAGCCTAGATTTCTGAGCATTTCTGAGCCTCCTCACATGCAAGAGGACTTGAGGTATGTTGTCACTCTCAGACATTAAGGAATATTAAATGCATTAAATGTATTAAAAAATGGTGTGGTCTCTTAGTCAAAACACAAGTGGTGTTCCTGAGCGTTCTGCTCCAGCAATCCCCTCACACACCACACGTGGAACCAGTAAAGGAGCACTGTTTCTGTCTTGAAATGGGCAATACTGTTTCATTTGAAACAACATGTGTGTCTGCTGGGTGTCCTGTGGTTCTGTCACAACAACATTACTCAGAGCTCAAATCAGCAGGTATCAGCCGAGGAACTCTATAAAGTATCAGAGGGATGAATAAATCCTATTTTCAGGAGACACCCTTCCCTTTCAAAGAGATACACAGCTGCACACCTGAGACACGGCGCTGCAGAGCAGTTCAGTCTTCTTCCTCTTCCAAAAATCGAGTGCCAAAGGATTTCCAGTAACAAGTCAAAGGAAGAGTCAGAGGAGAGGGCTGGAGGCGGTGTGCTGCTGGAGGTCCCAGCAGCGGTGCCGTTCCCCGTGTCTGTGCCGCTGGCGACCTCTAGTGCCCGGGGAGGAGAACAGGTAGGCAGAGTTCCTCCGGAGCCTGCCTTCGCGGGAACGCGAAGTACCGCAGAGTCCTTTCCTTCAGTGCTGACAGTTCTGACATTGGCTTTCGGTTTACGCTGGTTTACGTGTGAAGTAATACCATAGGACCCTAGTGTGTCAGGGGAGGCACAAAAGTTTATGTGAATTGTGAGACTGTAGAAAATTACTCATTTGTAACGATGAATCCTATGCAAGAATATTCACGTTTGCATCATCTGTTTCAGATGTTTGCTAATTCCTTGCTGTGAAAAGGACCTAAACCTACGCTGGAAATGTCATGATTCAGCCACAGCAGACTACAGTGCGGAGGCTCAAGATGATCTCCAAGCTCTGCATGAGGCTTCAGCAGGTAACATTGTTATTAACCAGTTGGAATTTAGCTGAGAAAATGGGATGCCTATGTACCCACCCAAAGACCACAGTGGTTCAGAGCTCTAATTGGTATGGCATAAAGATAGGAAATTAGATCTCATTTATTTCCTTCACAACAGTATTGCTGAATGGAGATCAAACCGCAAAGCAGCTCTGAACTAGACAGCTATTCTGTCATTTGTGGAAATGGTGGGCAGTTATAAAGGTCCAGGCACTCTCTGTCACTCAGGCACTCCTTGTCACTCAGGCACTGCCTTGGTAGATCTAACTCCTAAAGGATGTATGGATATCTCCCTTGAAGTGGATCTCAGAACATCACTCAGTCTTCAAGTAACGAGAAATTTCTCTGGTTAATGCTAGCTTGGTGACATGCCAAATCCAGGTAATTCATGTTTAACAGTGTTAACAGGAGGATATGAAACTCTGCTGTAAGAGAAGCACAGAATCATAGCATAGAATCATGGAATGCATTAGCTTGGAAGGGACCAGTCATCTAGTCCAACACTAGTCCCTGCAGTAATCAGGTGGACACACGAGGAACATCCTTTTAGGAGGTGTCTGTCTTTTTTTTAATATCTACGTGTACCTAAAAATCTGAATCAATAGCTTTCAAGCCATCAAGAGATATGTAGACTTGCTAAACTTTCTTTTTATTATTCTATTCCACTTATACAAGTGATAAAAGCAAACCAGGCACACCCCACACCCCCCAATTTTGAATAGGTTAAATTTAAGTATGTTGCAGCCATCAGAAAAATTAAATGCTTTACTCTCTAAACATTCTTACTAAACATCTGGGAAATCTTAGCTTAAAAATAGTGCAGCAGGCACAATGGAAAATCCTTGAGAGTGATGACAGCTCTGATTTCACATGTATTTATAATCCTGCACTTTGTTTATTTTCTTGGGATTTCTGAATTTGACAGAGACAGATATCTGAAAATAACTGACATGCTAGCTGTCAGCCTCTCCTTCAAATGTGTGGTCAATAGATCAAGGGAACGAACACACAAGGGGCTCAATGTTATTCTCCGTTACAAAATGCAGAGAGGATGAAGCATTTTATGGTTCCTGAGTGAAATGCTCATGTGTGAAAAAATAAATAGCTGACAGTCTCTCACTTCAGCAACTTGTGTATGGTGCTGAACTCATACTCCTACCTGCAGTCTGTGAATGAAGGACTATGCTACTCTAAAACAAACATGGAAGCTCTAAAATGAAAGCTGTTGCTACAGGAGGCAAACTTTCACCTGGTTTAGGCGTTAGTTTTTCTCCAGGCCTGTGAAAGATCCTTCCTCAACAAATGGGATCATTTTGTGCAATAGCTTTGAGGGTATTAATTCAGTATACAGATAAATCTCCTCTGCTTCTGTAGGCATTATGGGGAATCTATAGCTTTGTCAAACAGGACTAACAGATCTAAATGAAACTAAAAATGTTCTGAGACAGACATTTTGGATTGTCTGTGTCTGCAGTTTCTAGGATAAAGAGGATAGCTTTGGTGCAGCAGCAGTGAGTTAGCATAAAAAGCCACCTTGTATCTTTTCATTCAAAAGGCAAGGGAAACAAGATGAATTTTGAAGCTCTCCAAATATGAATCATTTCTGCTTGCTGTCCACAATACTGAGACTTCTTGTGTGATGCCAATAGTTATATCAAGGTAAGCAGGAAGAGGAATGAACTACTTACCTCCGCTTCCAGTAGACTCTGAATTGGTTTTTTAGAGAGAACCTACCAGTAAGTTCCTGCAGATCAGAGTAGGCAAAATCTCACCCACATGTGACAAGCATGGAGGAGGGACAACTTTTATTGTAGTAGGATACTATACTTACTTTGTTCTTCATGCTTTATGGTACTCTTACAGCTGAGTTCCTCAGGGGCTGTAACTGATGCAACTCGACTGATGTCACTAGCTGATCGGTTCCTCCAGGGCAGGATGGCAGATGCTGGCAAGATGTCAACCACTGTGGACAACTCTTTGTTACTAATGGTTGATGTACTTCAGGGAAGACTTAAGTGTACTTATTTAAGTTCTTCCTTGTATTACCTTAGCTTGGTTGCACATTCACCTAGTGACCTGCATTGACCTGAACCTTGGACTGCTAC
Source organism: Ramphastos sulfuratus (assembly GCA_013399055.1). Lineage (NCBI taxonomy): Eukaryota > Metazoa > Chordata > Aves > Piciformes > Ramphastidae > Ramphastos > Ramphastos sulfuratus. The sequence goes on along the minus strand of WBNM01031714.1, from coordinate 150,745 downwards.
AGCCTTGCTGCCACCATGAATATGGTCTCTTTTCTTGGCTAATTATTTCTCTGTTACCTGTATTTATATTTGTTTTCACTTCAGGAGTTAAGAGGCTCCTATATTTGAATCTATGAACATAAGAAAATGACTACAAACAAGAATATGAAGTTGAGAAGGAATGGAGAGGGGTTGCAAATATTTGGACATCTTACTAATAAAGAACTAGGCTGACAAAATGCTTCTAAATTTTGCAGTTTCAGCAAAGCTGCTTTCTGAATGTTGTTTCCCACTTGCACTTTGTTTCTTAAATTGCTGTTGTTTTTCATACAGCATCTCTTGCTGCTGTGGCGTGTTTTAAAATGAGGTGGCTGGATTCACTCTGGTGTCTTGCCAGCAGTGGCAATGAAAGCGTATCTCAAACCACAGTAGACAGGCTGACAAGTATGAGGGTTTGTCTATACAGAATATGGGCTCTGAGAGAGATGGAGGAACTGAAAGGAGTATCAAGATCATAAAATCACACTAGAAGAAAAATTCATCTGTTCTTCAGCAGTCAATGACAATTCCACTGACATATTTGCTGTGCAATTTCTGTGGAGATAATCTACGTAGGATGCCACCTTCCGAGGAGACTCACATTCCCTGCAGGGGAGAAAGGAAAATACACTAACAGCCTATGCTTCACTACTTCATCTCTGCACTTGAGAACAGAGTTACAGCTGAATCTGAGCTGGCTGGCATGTGTCTGCTGTATAGAGTCAGACATGTGAGACTCAAGTATTTCTTAAGCAAAGTGTTTCCTGATCAAGCAGCTGTGCAGTGCCCACAGCATGGCAGTGCACATTTTGGTAGACCATGTGGAGTTATGTAGTGTCCATCAAGTAGTTTTTTTAGACAGACAACTACTGCTCACTTGGAAAAAAAAAAAAAGACCTGATTAGATGAATTGTTGTTTCTGTCATTCCTGCTGAGAATTAATAAACTCTGGAATACATGGCCACATTCATTATAAATAACTTCTGCAAAACAGAGCAGTTCTGTTTGATTTGCCAGAGGGTTTGTATTGTGTTTGCTATCAGAGATAGATGGCTTCAGTTTAAGCACTTCACTTTTTTAAATGTGAGTGCCACAGTTGTGCTGAGCCACAGGTCTCTGCAGTTCAAGGCTCACTGCAGCCTCCATGTGAGAAACGAATGAAAATCTGTGAAATATTCCCTCTCAGTCAAAAACTCTAAGCTTACTTTTTGCATATAATACACCTGGGAACTTTAAAACTCCTGGCTATGGGGCTACCTATCATCAGGCCGCTTATGAGCCTGACTTCTCTGCATTCTTGTGTTCTAAAGAATCCACACATATGTCTGTCATGAGGTGGCAAACTCTGGAGCACAGCTTTCCAGCCAGGCAGAAATGTAATGGTTATTTATCACTGACATATCAGAACAGAACCATCCTCAAAAACATTTTGGAACAAAAACATTCTAACAAAAATATATCGTAGGGATTTTTCTCAAACAATTCTAGTAAGAGAAAGCAAAGCAAACCTCAAAACCTAGGGCAGGAGCTGTTAGGAAAAGAACCTGCACCTGTGGCACATAATTGGTTGCTGCAAAACCTGAGGAGAGATGAAGATGCAGTAGCCGCCAGCTCTGTAATTACCTGTCCGTCTAACCAACACTGTTTAGTGGAAACTGAGCTTCCCAAAAGCAGTGTGTAAGGAAACATATACACACATGTATGTATACATCTCTTTGTCCCTCTGTGGTGACACTGTGCAGAACTTTGATCATTCAGCAAAGTGCAGGTGATCAAGCCAGCAGGCTTGGGAGATAGGAATTTGGTACGATGCACAGTGACCCTAAAGCAGTGCATATATTTCTCCTTTAAATCTTTGATCTCTGTAAAGAGGTGGAAGGATCTGTACATGCTTCTTCACTTCCATTTTTTCCTTCTGGAAGTGCTTACGTGACAGGCAGTGATTCAGGAAAGGTCATGAAGTAATAGGGATCTCCCTGATGAGTCAGGTCACCTAGATAAGGAGTGTCTGGTGGGTTTGCTACTATGTTAGAAAGCGTAGACTGGAAAGATGTTTTGTCAGTACCAAGACATTTTAACAAGGGAACAGTTTGCTTGGGGTGAAACAGGAGTACCATCAATACAGAGCTGACCTTTAAGGGTTGCAGAGCTCCTCTGAGGACCAAGGGAAGCTTTCTGTTATGTTTGGTTGCAAATGAGCATCCTGTAGATTTTCTATCCCTTCTTCCTCTCCTGTGGATAGACACATTCCTTATTTGTACCTTTTCCCTCCTCAGTGTTTACAAGTGAGTGTCTGGAGATCATAAAGGTTGACAGAATGGAGAGCTTTGACATGAGTCACCTGAATGGTCAGACTTCAGGAGAAAGAAGCTTTCCTAGGACCCAGCTGAATGGATGGGCAGGCTTTGGCACTTCAGAAATTCACACTGCCTTCTGGAGTTGTCCCTCTGAATTTCCTCTTTCTGTCAGCTGTGGAAGGAGCTGTGGGTCTCCACTTGTGTTGTGAATTAGCAGGAGCACTTTTTGTGGTGTACACAGAAGATGCAAGAAGATAATTAATTTCTTGCTCCAGCAAAAGTGTTCATAAGATACTATTAAAAGGGACAGAGAACATCACAGTTGTTACAGATATGCTTCAATCAAAGTTTGAGAAGAAAATGTCCTTCACACAATAATTTGGGAGTAATCCTTGAAAGAAACAGAGTACACAATTGAAGTGACATCTAGTGCTGGTTAGCAATATATTTGGAAGGCAGAAAACTCTGTCTTTCTTACTGCAAAGGTCTGCTATGACCTGATAAAGAAGTGCTCAGAAGATAAGGATGTGTGCACTGAAGAAAAGCTGTTAATGTGGCATTGTAAGCATTAAGCTAACTTAGGGAACAGAGAAGTCTATCCAAATGCTTTTGTCACTCCTGTTTGCTTGGGTTTAGTACCATTTGGCAATTTATGCATAGAGAGAGCTCTAAACAGTTGTGAGGCTTTCTGTTAATACTTGCTTAGACAGCATATTGACTCTCCTGAAGGTCTAATTGCTGTGTTTTTAATGTGTGGGGTTCGTGGCTGAGGAACATCCAAGAAAAGCCTAACAACAAGAAGTTGTAGTATGGTGCATGAACCTGCTGAGACACAAATCTTCCATCTTTCACTAAAAGAAGGAGTTTCAGCAGGGACAGAGGGTGACAGCAGGATGGTAGTTTGCCAAACAAACTCCTTTTGCTTGACTAATTTATTCTCTTTTATTGGAATCATCAATAGTTATCTCAGCATCATCTGTGGTATACCCTCAGGTGAAGTACATATCTCTGTCAGACCACCTGGAACACTGACCACCAGTTTTGGGATGCACTTGGGAAGCAGCTGTGGAAGGCATAATGCTGTTTCTTTTAATGACCCTAAATAACTAGCAATGTGACTAATCATTACACTTTGCAGGCTGGCAGTGTTGTTGCTTTGAATGCTTAGTTTTATGGTGCACTGAATATTTAGGAATATCTTATGATTTGCAGTTAGTGCAGAAGAAAGCAGTTGTCTTTTCTGATCAACAGGCATTTGGCTTCCATGTATCAAGGCTTTTCCATCTGTGAAAGGCTATGTTTTTCATGCTTACAAAGAGCTTTAAATCTGCAAAGTCTCCCTGTAGGTTTGACAAACAAGAATATGCTCATCATGACGAGAGTATCAGTAAATGTGCAGTTCAGAACTTGTTTTTCAACTGAGAACTTGTCCTCTAGCTGTTGCTTTCATAACTTTTGTGCTCCCTCCACTCTTCACTTGGTAGTAAGTAAATTCTTTTCCAAAGCTCCTGGAGTTACACAGCCTATGTGGCATCTCAGCCCCTGTTAACAGCTGCTTAGGAAACAGGCTGATTCAGCCAATAAGCAGCCCAGGAAATGATAAGTGCAGCAGGGTTAGGCTTTTGAGGTCTTTTGCTTCAAGGAGTGTAACAACCAGGGCTTCTTTGCTGTGTGAACTGTGACCTGGGGATCCTTCCAGTTTGTTTTCTGTTGGTTTTGCCCTTTTCCAGATACAGAAGGGAAAAATGAAGATGTGTAAGGCCATGTCTATGTTCATTCTGCTGTTTACAGGTGAGTGAGCATTTCTTTATGCTTGTTTTCTCAGCTATTACTTTCTCTGCAACACCTGTAATTAGTTTTTTAAGATACTTCTAAATATATTCTAAAGGTTAATTCCTATGAACCAATCTATAAATTGTTATACAACCATTGAAGGTGGTTTTGTTTTTTCCGTTGTATCACATGAATGGTTGCTTTAGTTACAGTTCTGTCAGTAAGCTCTCACTTGCTCAAAAAGCATAACAATTATTTTGCCATACAATATCTGTAGCACTGCTAATAGTAAAACTTCAAGAGTAAGTTAGGTTACTGTACTTTAAAGAATACCCCTGCAGATGGAGATATGTATGCCAATACAAAGTAAGACTCCTTCAACATTAGTCATCTTAAATTCATTAATGAATTACAAATCACTGTTAATATCAATAGTGATCACTATTCTATCAGTAGCAGAACTGGAGGAATGGCAACACATACAGCTCATCCTTTTTCTTCTTTGTCAGCACTGCTAGTTACAGGCACTGTGGCAATGTTCTGGTGATGCTGCAAATAAAGCAGAAAAACTGGAGTGATTTGAGGCCACTTAATAGTAAGCAGTAGGGCTCCTTATTGCCCCCCAGAGACCTTGTAAATGTACTGAGCAGAAGTAAGAAGGACTTATTGGTATCACGCTGCCAGTTTCATCACCTTCTTCCCAGCTGCACCATTTTCAGGACCCCAGCCCTTTATGTTATTTCTGTCTGATTAAAATGTTTATTACTTAGGATTTGTGACTGGATAGGCTGGAACAGAGACACCTTACATAGTTTGTGTCTACTGTTAGACAACAATAAAAGGATTTTCAATTTATCAGTTAGAATTTGTGACTGTATTGGTTTAATAATTCACTGGAATATTGTTTCCTTGTGAAAAAGTTAAAAATGAGCTTATCTTGGTGCAAAGGCATAACACACTTTGTTCTTTACACCTCTGTCTCACTAAAAGGAGAATTTCGGAAGGTGCTAAGAGGTGGAGGGAGTTGGCTAGAGGACCTTCTTATCATGAACATACACGTGCTGTGCAGCACAGGCCTGTCTGGGAATTTGTACCATCCTTCTTTGAAGGAGCTCATGGAGATACGTATATCATCAGGCTCCCTCTGCAGAACTGTGCTCTGCTTGGCACTCCTAGAAGAGCTTCAAAGTGACAAGGCAACTTTTTCACCTAACCACTGGGCAACTTAAACCCCTTGCTAAGAAGTGCAGCTTTTTCTCAGAGAGGGGAGGCATCTGCACATAAGTACTGTTTGCTTTTATTGCAGCATCCTGGGTGCATCTCTTTGCCTTCCAGAGGAACTGTGAGTGTTATGTCTGGAGATGATGCTAGGATTCTAGGAAGAACATTAGAGACAAAGACATCTTGGGAGAGGCCAGAGTTATGCAAGATGTTTGATGGTGTTTGGTTTTGTTTTTAAACTTGTATCTCCAAGAATTTCATGTGGCACGGCTTTGTCCCCCTCTGCTGCATCAGAGTCAGTTACTTCACATATGGAACTTCCTGGAATTTCCCTGGCTAAATTTGCTTCCATGGAAGAGGTTTTGTTTTATTTTCTGTTGCAACTGAAACTCTGTTATAAAGCATCTACTTAATGCTCCTGTAACTTCACCAAGGGTAAAGTTTTCCTCTCTTCCTGTCAGTTCAGGGAAAGTATGTTTTATCCCACCCCAAAATCTCTCTACATTAATTTGCAGCTGAAATTGAGAAGTGTGAAAGGGCGTTTTCCTTTGTGACCTAAAGCAAGCTGATGAGTGTCATCATCTGTATTAATTGCTTCCCATTTGAGAAGCATATAGGACAAGAGCAGTGAGAATGAGGATGGATTTCAGCAAACATCCTAAGTGAATTCAGGTGCCTGTCCTATCAAGCCCCATCAAAGCAAAGAAAAGTGGTTTTGCTAATTGCCACAGTCCCCAAACCTAGTAAAGCTCTGCTACTATTGCTTTATTGGGTTTTATTTTCTTACAGAAGGAAACAATCTCTGAGAAGAATAGCTATGAATATATTTTCTTTCAGCTGGGTAAATTAGTTCTTTTTTTTCCAAAACTTTTTCTGAGAAACGTCTTAATTTCACCAGAAAGGTTCCTACAGAAAAGTCAGGTGGAGGGAAATATCCCACACATAAAGCAGCCAGCAGGGCTGGCCAACTTAGAGGCATTTGAAAGCAGCATTTTATTCTAAAATTATCCCACAACCTTAACAATAAATGCCATTGCATACTCCAGCAAAGCATCTTTTTAATTACTTTTTTTTCCCCAAAACTGTTTAGGATATCTTTGTACCAGTACGGATGTTACTACAGAAATCACATCATTAGACTTCACCTCCGCCTCAACTTCATCTGCTCTCAAAGACAGAGAAACTCCTGCATTAGAAACACCACCACGTGAGAGCAATACTGTTCCAGGTCTGGTGCTGAGTTTGTTGTTTCCTCCAAATCCTGGGTCAGTTCTTCCCTCAGTGTGCACACCCAAGTCTTGTGCATATATATATAGCTTGTGAATATATAAATAGCTCTCCTATGAGAACAGACTGAGAGAGTTGGGGCTCTTCAGCCTGGAGAAGAGAAGGCTTTGAGGAGACTTTATAGTAGCCTTTCAGTATCTGAAGGGGGCCTACAAAAAGGCTGGGGAGGGACTATTTATAAGGTCTTGCAATGACAGGACTAGGGGCAATGGGTTTAAACTGGCAGAAGGAAGATTTAGACTGGATGTTAGGAGGAAGTTCTTTCCAGTGAGGGTGGTGAGGCACTGGCACAGGTTGCCCAGGGAGGTTGTGGCTGCTCCCTCCCTGGAGGTGTTCAAGGCCAGGCTGGATGAGGCCTTGAGTGGCCCGTGCTAGTGGGAGGTGTCCCTGCCTATGGCAGAGGGTTGGAACTGGATGATCCTTGCGGTCTCCTTCCAACCTTACCATTCTATGATTCTATGAATACATTGTTCCATTTTCCCCCTGTTGTTTTCCACTCTTATTGAAAAGTCTAGCAAACACCAGCCAAGTCAGCAGCAATATAACTTTGATTGGTTTAAATGGATTTTCCCCTTGTTTCTTCAGAGGTGGAAGCTGAAGCACAAAGACTTTTGGACATCTGAAATAATGCATTCTAAATAATTGTCTGTCAAGAAGCAAAACCCCTCACTTTCCATGATCAGTGAATATCTTGGTACTTTGTGTTGAGAGAAGAAAACTGCTGAGGGTGATAATAGCAGAAAAAGGCCCCACAGACCTGCTAAGTGTCTTGATGCTTTCTTTGACATTCCTCTGTAGGATCATTAGCACCTGTTTCGGTGTGTCTCAATTGCTACCGTGTTCCTGCTGATCTCTCTGGAGGCTTCATGAAGTCACTGCTTTTCCCAAGCCCCACCTTTGCTCTTGTGATCACAGCTACGAGCTGCGTGACGCTATGGGTAGAGGCCAGGGCTTCAGATTGCTAATGCTGTATGAATTCCTGTGTTTGTGAGGCTTTGTGCACTGGTGGTCATCTCTGAAGCAGCTGCTGGGGCAATGTTGCTAGCCGAAGAGTCAGGAATTTTACTTGTCCTTTTTCCTGTGTCTTCTCTGTGCTTCTTATGCTGAAATGGTACTGAAGGCTCAGTGGTGAAGATGAAAGGCAAAAAAGCAGGAAGCTTTTGGTGCCAGCATTCAGATTTGCTTGCTTCCTTCACCCTTCCTCTTTCATCATGGCATGGGATGAGAAAGCTGCTGTTCTGACTTGGACATAGCTATGCTGATTAGAAATCTATATAAATGCATAGCTCTAAAGATGTGAGAGAGTTCTGGCATACAAAGCTTTACCTGCCAAGCAGACAAAGCAGGTATGAAGCAGAGTAAGCAGAAATGAACATGCAGGAACGGTGAATGTAGGTACAGAGTAGTTAATATTATAGTTGTTATTATTTTGGTAGGAAATAATGAGTTAGTTTCCTTCTAAGACCCAACTGCAAATCGAGTGCTTTGTAATCACACAAAAAAAAAAAAAAAAAAAAAAAAAAAAAAAAAAAAAAAAAAAAGGCAGGGAAACCAGCTCAACTTCATGACATTTTTCTCATGGTTCTAATTTCTGTTCTTTTTTCCCTTTAATAGAAAAGCATCTGTCAACAACATTAGGTAGGTTGACAACTTCAATGTATATGCTTCTGTTTAAATGATATTTTTCTTTGCCTATCTTTTGAACTTTTGACTTATTTTACTGCCATTTGTTATAGAAAACAAAAACTACATAGGGACTTACCTACATTTAAAAGTCTGTTAAAGATATTCTTTAATTTCAAATCATGGTATTTCTCTGGTGATTTCGGTAATAAGAATTTAACTCGACTAACCCAGAGTAATTTACTTACTTGTTGCCATAATTGGTATTTGGGGCTTTTTATTTCAGTAAAATCTGCAATACAAATAATATAGTGAGCAGCAGTAACTGTTGGTATGTTAAGATTGGAGATGAATACAGCACATAGCCAAAGAAATAGTTGACTGTAATGTGCTTTATTCATTTCTGCACAAATCCAGACTTGAATGAGATTTTTATTTGTAGAGAAAATAAAGACTTAGATTTTATGCTGTGTAATTATCCACCACAAATGTAGGTAGCATTTTTTTTTTCCCTTTCTGAATGGCTTGGAGTAATGGCTCTCTTCTTGTTGTTGCTCTTCTAGTGGCAGGAATCAGCATTGCCTTGGTGCTCTTTTTTATTCTTGTAATTACTGGCGTTTGGTATGCATGGAGAAGATCAAAGGTGAGTCCCATTTTTTGCCTTTGGATATTAGTTTATCTGTGTATATTTTTCTATATAGATTATAGAATATGAAGTGTCAGTTTCCCAGTTTGTTCACTTTTTACTCAGATTCTGGTGTTCATGTGCACTGTAGTTGCTTTTCTATCGGGATTTTTTTGCCACTGGATGGCATCCTTAAAATTAATAAATCTTGTAATCAAAGTTTCATTTACCTGAGCTGACCTAGGTAGTACCTGCTCACATTTTGGTAGGAATGATTCCTGGTTTACAGTTTTATTTTCCCTTTAATGACAGTTCTGTCCTGCATCAGAGATTACAATTGAACAAGTCAATTTTATCTTTCTGAATTACTTGGGATGCTGTGATCATTTTGCAACTGCAGTCTCACGTGTCATAAGTTAATATTGCTAAAAATTGAAATAGGAGGTAACTTATCTAATAATAGGAATGAATATAGATTGTGTTATGCAAAAGTAGCCTACTGTAGTAATAAAGCAAGGTAATAGAAGGAAAGTTAACAGCAAAACTAACACTGTTATTATAGTGACATTCTGGATGTTGCTCTTTTTGCATACATATTGCTGTGTTAATAACCTGATTGTATTTCTGTCCAGGCTGAAATGAATTCCATCCCCTCTGGTGAACCTGGAGTGTCCTTACAAAGTATTTCAAAACATGAGAACCAACACGAGTGGCCTTTTGAAAGAGCATTACAGTGATAGCAGGAGGGCTGTTGCAGGACCCAGTGTGGTAGAACTGTGTGTGCCATGGGACTTGGAGTCACTGTTTTTCCCTTTTTCAGTGAGAGTTTCAAATCACTTCAAAGTAATTTGGAATGTCAGTACAAGCAGTACAAAAAAATCCTGTTACCAGAACAAATCTCAGTTGATGCTATTAAGTGTTAAAACCAGGGAGCTTCTTAAATGCCACCTGATGTGGCATGCGTTGCCTGTAGCCTGACAAGAGGAAGGTCAAGCTGCTGCAGAGACCTTAAGTCTTATAATCCATTTCCTCATCAGTACCACAACTAAATACAGTTTTGACAAGTATGTGAGACAGGGGACCCTGGGAAACTTAATCACTGGTATTTATGGCCCTGGCTGTGTATTTGATCTGTTTTATATTACAATCAAGTGTATTTACACGCTACTCTTATTTCAGTAATATCTCCTTTTCTTGCATCCTTTTCAGGAGGAGAGAAGCAAGGGAATTCCTCTCAATGGTAGCTATTTAAACAGCACTCTGGAAAAAAAAAAGTATCTTCAGAAAAACTGAATTCTTGAAATTAAAGGTATCATATGTGGGGGGGAAAAAAAAAAAAAGGAGGAAAAGAAAGTTAATGTATTGATAAAATTATACCCGTTAAAATCAGCAACTATGTGGCTAAAAGGTGAGCTCCTCAATTGGTATAAACTGACAGACCTTCCTTCCTCTAGTTCTAGTTCTGTCATTGATGATGGCAATGATAGTAATAAGAGTCAGGTAAGGCTGAAAGCCTGAATTTTATTGGATGTTATCATCTTTATTGCATTGCTACTTCCCCTAGCTGGTATCAGGTACTCTCAGCAGCAAGTAACTGCTGTGGAGCTCTGCTTGAGCAAGGGGTGGGGGATCTGGGGCAGAAGATGACAGAAGACCTGCACCCAAAGGGCTGCCTTCTGGTAATGCGGTAGAGAAAAGAAGATGGCTCTACCAAAACATTCTTCCGTGAGCTTTGGCTGAGACAGCTCCTCGCCTATCAGACAAAAGTAGTATGTCCCTACCTCGTATTCATCCTTGAAGATAAATATGTTTAAGAGCGTGGGGTAAGTCCCACGGTAGTGAAGCTAACCTGAGAGCTATACATTTGCAGGAAATCACAAATTCTTTGCCTATAAATCTTCTCAAGCCAGTATTACTTTTCCCAGTGACAGCAGAGAAGGATACTGCGTCAGCTATCAATTTCAGGTACTGACTGACATTGTCTACAAATAAAAGCATTTTCTTGCCAGTCTACAGTTCATGAAAGCTGAAGAGGTATTTTCAGTTCACTTCAGTGAAGCAAAATGAAAAGGAATATTTGAAACTTCACCACTTTTTCCATTTGCTGAATAGATAAAGATATCTCTTCCATTTCTGTGTGTTTATTCTGAGTTTAAGAGTGAGGTAACTATATGGGTCATATCTGCAGTACTTTTATTTGGGGCAGGAGAGTTGTGCTGTAGCTCCTTCCGATGTGATTTTTTAATAATGTGCATCTTCTGGTTTCCTTCCATTAAACAAGTTCCATAAGTGTCATGTGTATCATCTCTGATTTTATACACATTAGCCATCTTGGTCAAACCAAAAGATGTCCTCTTGCTTAAAGTAAAGACAAAGGATTCATGTGCAAGTTACATTAAGCTCTATCCTATGAACAGAGGAATAAATTTTTACTCTTGATTAAACCTGAAATCCTGGCAGTAAAAACTTAGGCATTTTTAACCCTCAAACCCTTTCTTAGGCAAAGGCATCCTTAAGGCCTTCAAAATTGTATTTGTACTCACTTGAGTTCTCTATTGCACTTCTACTTGTACGTGTCAGAAGCAGGCTCAGCACCAGCAGTATGTTTGTTTGCCTGTAGAGGACTAACCTAGAAGTGACACCAGACAGAATATTGTAGATGGTAAATATGAGAAAGGATGAAGGGCCCAGGGTATTATTAACAATATGTGTGTCTTTCTTTAGACAGACAGTAGGTGTGATCACCACAGGCAGGGCTATGAAAGCACCTTGTAATGAATTGTCACAAATCAGTAGGACTGCTTGTGTTCTTCAGCAGTCCTTGCCAAGGAACAAAGCATTAAGTAGACACAAACACAGGAACTATCTTTCTGTCTCAAACGTTCCTGCTAGCAAGCTTTTAACCGTGCTAGGTGGCTGGAAGCAGCTGTGTTGGAGACAAATTGGACACTTTTTGTTGATGGCAGGACATAGGTCCATTGGCAGAAGTTCAAACCAGTTGTTTTCAAAGCACTAAGTTTGCTCTCAGACATTACAATCATGTTTTAATACTTTTCATTAACAGGCTGTGGCTTTCTGTTCCCTCCTGTGTGTGCTCAAGTGCAGTGAAGTGCCAGAGCATGACATCTGTGCTGTCTGATTTGGGCACTCCAGTTCCAGAGAAGGAAAGGGGCATATTGTACTGTGTGCCATTGATAGGGTTGGTGTGAGGGCCCACTGCAGAGATATGTTCTCCTGTGCCCCTCCCTTGCCTCACTTAACCCATGAACACCCTGTTTTCCACTTCATGCTGGACACAATCTTTTTGTGTTTTTTTCCCCATATAAAAGATGTCTTGAACAAGAAGCAGCAGAGGTGCAGTGCAGTGAAAAGTACACCAGAGAAGGAGATTTCCTCAGTGCTGTAGCTGAGGAGGAATCATTTTGCCTAGCTGTAGTGTAGCCTTAAGTAGAATGCCTGAGCTAATCTTAGTGGAACTACATTCTGTGTATTTCAGGTATATTTGGCAGTAGTTTTGTGCCTCTGTTTAAACAGAAAGGAAAAAGGAAGAGCCTTTACTGAAAATTTCCAGCAGACTGACTTTGCAGCTACCTCCAGCAGGAATCCTGAAAGTTTACTGGTACAGACTGAGCAGGTAAACACGGAGAAGGACAAGAAATGCAGAAAAACTTGTGTTTCACGTGCATAGTCATTGGGTATTTGTATGCTGTCCTGAATTTACTGAGGAGCTGGCCTCCTGCCCTCTTGTCACAATTCTTCTGAGTTGAAGAATTCCACATTCCATGGACATGGATTTTTACTAACTTCCTGAAGTGTGTTCCACAACAAACATTACCAGAGTGATCCTGTATTTGAGTGAAAACATTCATTATTTCAGCTCTCTAAAAAAAAACAAACCAGAGACAGGTGCAGAATGCTGTTTGCTGTGTAAAGCTACAGATGATACTAATAAAGGTGAAAGGCTCTATCAGCCCTAAAGGCTGTGCTGTGATCAAAGTCTGGAAAACCCTGGATTCCTAGAAAGAGCATCAGGAAAAATATGGTGAGCACCTGAGAAAGGCTCTGTCCCAGCCAGGCACTGCTCCTGAATCAGGAGTGCTTTGCTGTTTTCTGTTATTGCTGTTACAGTGCCATTAGGGCAGTGGGACTTGGTGCTTATTCAGTAGTAGGTTCCCTCATGAGGGTAGTGACAGGCACTGTTGGGATCAGTAAGTCTCGTGTGCATGTGCACACGGAATCACAGAAGAGTTGAGGTTGGAGAGGGCCTCTGGAGCTTGAAGTTGTGCAAATGTTTTGTTGTTTCATGAAAACCATCATCAGTAAAAAAGGTAACTCTCTAGAACAAGGCAAAATCCCCCCACTTTCTTCTGTAGAGAGTATAGAGTAAGGAGTGGTGCTGGCAGTGACAAAAATATGCATCAAAGCTGTTTAGTCTAGGAGTCAGCCATACTGCTCTGTGCCTCTCGCCAGTGGACCCCAGAGCATTCAGGGGAAGTTTTGCCAATGACTTCTAAACTAAATTAATTTTCATTGTAACTGTGGTCCAAACTGTGCAAAATTTTCTCCTATCAGTGTTTCCAGTGGAATCATCAAAACCATTCATGGGAGTGCTTTACTGAGCTTCATTGCTCTTGCTCTGCGCTACACTGTGCAGATACCGCACTGCTATTTTCTTCTCCCATAAAATTTCTTTACAACTAAAAGTCTAGCTTTAGATCTCATTTCTTCTGACAAAGAAATTCCTTTTAAACTTCCATCCAGCTACTTGTGTTCTATGGAGGAATATAATTTCACAGTTCTGTGTTATTCTGAGTTTGCAAAGTGCCTTCTGGCAGTAAAAAGTTGATCTCGGATTCTCACTTAAAAAAAGAAAGTGTAGATCCAGTGCCTGCAAGTTACATCAAATGAAAAGCACTGCCTGAATAATAGAAGAGAAAAAATAATCTACCATTCTTCAGTACAGATTTGCAATTTCAGCAGCAGATGGCTGAGATAGAGCCGAGTCTGGGCACATGAATAGCGACATTGTTACTCATCCATCAGCCTCATTACACCTAGGCAGCCTGTCTGTGCCCTCTTACAGGCACCCTATTATAAGCCAAGAATACATTTTGATCAAGATGTATAATCCTGGCATTAAATAAGTTCATTTTAAAATAGGATTACTGTGGGGATGATTAACATGGCATCCCAAATTCTGATCCTACTGTGATTAGAAGAAGAATGAATTCAACACCACTGTATTTTTGAATCTTAGCACCTTGAGACATTCTGGTGACTCAAGGCTAGATTTGCTTTCTTATCTGCACATTGAATTTCAAGGCAGATGAGAGACCTTGATGACAGATAAATAATCTGTAATCATCAGAAATATTCTCATTAAAATAATGACATTGCTAAAAGCAAAAGAGGAATTATCAACTTCTTTGAAATGCTTCAATCCACTACTAGACAGAGGAGGTTATGGCTAGTTTTGGTTTAGTAACTGAAGTGGAACCAGGGAACATACACAACTGGAATTGCATAGCATGTTTAAGGTTTCCAGAGAGGATTAAAAATAAATTCTCCTGAGGATCTGCATTTGTGATGCAACCAGGGCATGATACCTGTTAAAAAATGCCTACCTGAAATTTTTAGATCTTACTAAATCCTTTACATTTCTGTTCAAAACATGTTTGTAATACTTTTAAGAAGCTGGATCACTTTCTGGAATTTGTTATGACTGACATTTCCAGCTGCTTGCTTTCAGACATGCATTTGCAGGAACACCCTGTGTAGATGAAAAGCAACAAACATTAGGGTTACAGAAAAAGATCAAGGGATGGGTTGCCATGCCAGAAAGTGGAAGGTGGCTGGCAGCTGCAGTGGAGCTGGACTATCCGTTTCCCTTTAGAAATTTACCTCAGCAGCCTTGGCATACTGGAAGAGAACATGGGATACATATCAGAAAACAGCTTTGAGGGCTGAGGACAGAATCTGAAGCAAAGATTTGCATACGCACATATGTACAGACACTTGAGACTGAAAAACTCCGAGCTCTGAAGGACACCGACTGGAGAGGACTGCAATAAGGAAGCAAGTCAGGAGAGACTTTAAAAGGTGGGTTCTCCAAGGGCTGTGCAGGATCTGTCTTTATGAGAACATATCTGCTTTTCACAGAACCTTCAGTTTCCTGTCTGTAAGACATATTAGGTATGTTTTAATGACAACTCCAGACTAGCGGAGGCTGGCGCAAAGCATTTTGCAGTTATGTAGATTATGCCAAGTTCAGGAAAACCACAGGACTGAAGCTGAATGTCAGGTTGGAGGTAGATGTGGTTGGGCCCAGTATTAACTGAAGAAAGTGGATATTGAATACTAGAATTAGCTTGGATTTACCACACACTCAAAAAAAATTCTTTTGGACTCAACAGCTAAAAATGTCACTGCTATGTGTACTCACTTCAGCCCAGAATGAGCTGTCAGTGGAAAATAAAATCTTCCAAAATTCCCTTGTGCTTTTCCACCACACAGAATTCTGGAACCCTCAGAAGTGGTGTAGAGACACAGAACAATTAAATTTTTATGTAGCCCTGCAACATGCATGACCAAAATGCATTTCTGCATTAGACAGGTACAGATGTCCTTTGCTAAGATGTGAGAAATCAAGAAGTGCAGTTCTGAAATGCTACAGCAAAAAGGTGTGTTTTCAGTCTGAAGTGAGAGCTGAGAGCATGGGAAGAATAAATGAAATGGAGAGATCAAGTGAGACAATGCGATAAACATTCTGGATCAGCCTGTAGAGGCTTGAGTGACAACATCAAATGTCCAGAAGGCAAGAATGAAGCAAGGATGGAGATCAATGCTAGAAATAGTTGACATAAATGGAAGACATAGGTTTAAGTCTAGAAGAGTACAAAGGATGAAATAGCAAAAGGAGCATAAAAAGACCAGAGACTAGAAGAACAGATGGGGAATTGAGATTGGGAGGTTGAAAGCAACCAAAATAGTAAGGAACCAACAGTGATGAAATCTGAGAAGAAGAGATCTCTGAAGTGAGGAAAGACAGCTGGAGGTGGAGGCTTGGAAGGCTGAAAGCATGAGATAAAAGGAAGTGGAAAGGAATTGCTGAGTTTAGGGGGTAAAATAAAGCAACGCAGCATTTATCCTTGGCAAATTAAAGGTGAGTGTGAGCCAAAGTCATGAGTATTCATCTGAGTGTCCCAATGTTCAAAAGGACTGTGTGTTTTAGAGTACTGGAAGTCAGGGCTGTCTATATAATGGGAAAAACCAACTGTAGTGTGAAGTACTCCCGAACTCGGTGTTTTGGCCTAAATGTTGGTGATGTAAGCATTCTCCTTTTTTTAATAAAAAAGCAAACCAACTATTTGGTACCTTCAGCAGCTTTGCAAACACAACTGTTTGACACAGGCTTCATTATGTTTAAGTCAGTATGTTGGTACCAGCTTGCTGGTTAGATGATAACCTACCAATTTTTTTTTTTCCTTGAGGGCCTTTTAGTTAACAGAAAGGTCCAAATGAATTGATAGTTCCAGTTCAGATTGAAATCAAGTCAGTACAACTGTTTCCTTTCCAATGTTTCTTCACAAGCTGGAACAGAAGTCTCTGAATGTAGCAGTCTCTGAACATTACAGTGTGTGAATAAGGAGTTTCTGAAGGACTACTTGTTTCTGAACAGGAGTCTTGCTTTTCCCTGATGATAGAAGCCCTTTCTGTACTGATTTATATACAACAATGCTGCAGTCTGTTTGTGTGGGAATACATGGATTTCAACAACTAAATGCAGTGCAACTTAATGATGCCTACTACATCCCAAACTGAATGATTAGTAGTAACCAGTAGTTTAACCAGTACATTGTCCCTCACTGTGCCCTCTTTCAGATGAGAGTACACACAATCCTGCTTGCTTGCTCTGCTTCTGGCCCCATCACTGGCATTGCTGACTGCACAGGCATAGGAAGGCTGCAGAGTCCCCCTTCTTCCACTGCAATCCCTCCAAAAGCACCTCCACCTGCTGATGAAGGTACACTTCTGCAAATTGGGAGTTGTAAGCTCAGAGCTTTTTGGGTTAAGAAAACCTAGAACATAGATATTCCACTTCCCAGACAATGGTCTTACCCATTAGGCTAGTAACACAGAAAACAATTGTTCTGTTAGGACTTGCACTGGTGTTGTCCCATGGTATTCTATTTTTATTATTTTTTAAGAGCTTCTCTCATTCCATGAAGCATTTGTCTTCAGGAAATTAAACAGCCTGGATCCTGAGTGATAGAAGTCACCCAGTATTTCTTACAGCATTCCTATACAATCAGTGGAGGAACTACAGGAGATCTTCAGGGGAGCCACTTTTTGTCTAAAGAAATTCTCATAAACGCGGCTGGGTAGTCTAGAACAACAATTTCTGTCCCTTTTCCTCATCCTCATCCTTTACTGTTACCTTAATTAAATGTGAAGTAATATCTAAGTCATTACTTCTCCTTTAGTGGAGGCAGATTAGAGTAGAAATTGGCAAAAACATCCCCATGTCTTAAGGTATTTAAATAGCTGTATCAAAACCTGGGGTGTTGAGGCATGCAGCTGTACAACCAGACATCTGCTTACTAGGCTGGGTCTGAAAATGCCTGATCTTGGTGTGCAGCCACACATAGAAATGTTCTGGTCTTCAGATGCTTGCATTGTGCTACGGTTGGGGCTTCTTCATATGGCTGTAGTCAGCTGCCAGTTTCTGCTTCAGTAAAATGAAGTTTCCTCAGTGTTTCCACTGTTGTTGCAGTCAGCTGTTAGAATTGTTTCCAATTGTTCCCATCTTGCTTTAAGGAGGTAGGATGGATATAGCAATTTATTCATAATTGCTTCCCGTTGTCAGTGGCTGCTAATGTGCTCCTTGGAGATGCTGCTGTGCTTATTCAGAAAAGGAATAGTAGAGCTCCTACTAAGAACACTGACTCCCTTTCAGGGATGCTTTGAGAGATGCAAGGGAAGCATTGAGAGAGAAAAAACACCAGTAACAACTAGCTAATTCTGGATTTATTTATCAGAATCTTTCCCTCAACAATAACCTACTTATATGTGCTCTGGGATACCAGGTCCTGCTGTCTTAAGCTCTTTCATAGCCTTATCACTAAGCACAAAGAATACCAATATAAAATATGTCTACTTCGGCACATAGATTCAGCCACAGCAGACAGAAAAGGGATTTTAGAGACAACAAAACCTTTCTTCTTTGACGTGAAGCAGACATTTCATAAATGTTGTAGAAGATTTCATTTCTATATTTCTTATTTTTAACTAAACTTTTTCACTTCTGGTCTGGAAAAAGAAAGTGAAAAATTCCATAAACTAACTACATAAAAATAAGCCTTGAAGTGGTGGGAAGTAATACAGAAACAACTTGTGGGTGTTCCATCTAACCAATTTTTCATTTAATTTCATTGTATTAATTCAGGTTGTTTCACCTTCTGATTGGAAAAATGTCTCACTTCCTTCTACTGCTCCCAACCTTTCAACATCCTTGGGTCATACTTTAGGGTAATGAAAACACTTGCAGACGTGCAAAAACATGCTGTATTTGTGCTGTAGAGCATGACTGCTTTAGAAGATTCAATGAGGATAAGACAATGATACATAATTGCAGCTAATTTTTTGATTGTCAAGTTTTGGTGTCTTATTTTAGGCCTATTGCTATGGTTTTGATAGATTTCATTGGAAGATTACATGCTGGTGCAACAGCTTTTTGATCTAGATTGTCTTTACTTGGTTGGAATGGAATTTAGGGCTTAAATAGGCTAAAGAAGAACTCAGATTTCAAGGCCAGGTCAGTCATGTCAATCCGCGTCTATCACTCTTTAAGAGACTGAAATGATAAAGACCACACAAATTGTTTCATGAAAGATCTTCAAGCAAAGATTTTTTTTTTTTTCCCCCTTTGAAAAACTGAGATTTCGTAATCTCAATGAAATTCTTGGCTATGGCATTGATCTTTCTCCTTTCTTCACATAAAAAACAACAACAACAAATTGCCCTTTCCCCCCCCAGCTGTAACATACTCTGCAGTTACAAACATATGCACATTCTCAACACTTACTGTGCTTCTACCACAGTTAATAAAAATATCTTTGAGCTGTGGCAGCATTGGAATCTGGGTTGAATGCAAGAAAGGAAAACTTTGCATCTGAGGAGGCTGGTTGCAGCTGTCTAGCAATACAGGGAAGATGGTGATTTGCTAACACAAATCTGAAGCTGCTTCTTTCGCCCAAAATTTAGTTCAATCTGAGCTGCTCTAACAGTTGTACAACACGAGGTTATAACACATACACAAAAATTCAAATGGGAATGTGGAGCAGTTTGGGGCTTTTTCGTATCTGAGCTCAGTGATTAGCAGGTGGACAGTATCTGATTTTTGTATATTAAAAAAAACAAACCAAAAAACGTAGAAATGTTTAGTCTATCCATGTAAAGTCTTAAGAGAAAAATCCACTCATTTTCAAAACAACATTCCTGCATGAAATTTCAATGATTCTGTAGCCGTGTTGTGGGGTTAGGAAGAGTAATTTGGCTTATAGCTGCCAATTGAAACATGAAGTGTTTATAAAAACGTGTGTGTTTAATCCATCATGGTTTTTGGAGAAGCATCTGCAGTTTGTTTTATTGTAGTATTTAGATACATATGCAGCTTCTTCCTCCAGCATCTTTCGTAAATAAAACTGGCATATAAGTTTACATGTACAACATACACACTCACCTAGACAGGAATCACTGCGGATCATTTGGTCTGAAGATAACTAGACCTGAAAAGGTGATCACAGAAATGCCTAGGTATAGATAAAGCCTTACAATGTTTTCACATAGATATGTTTTCATGTGTTTTCACATAGATATGTTTTCGTATGTTTCACATAGATATGTTTTCACTCTGTGCAGAAAGCTGAATGTCAGCCTGTGTCTCTGAATGTTTGGTAAATATTTTGGACCTCTGCTATAGTTTGCAAAACTGTTTGTAGAAACTCTCTCCACAACAGACACACCCAGAAGATCACCAACACTGCCTGCTGGACCCAGAGCCAGGAATGCAATGCTCTTCCTGCCCGTGGTCTGCTTCAGTTGCAGCTTAGTTGTGCCTTTTTTTTTTTTTTTTTTCTTCCCTCTTCTAAATCTCCCTCAAACCTCTGCATTCTGTGTCTTAGCTGACAGATTGTTTAGGACATACCTGCTTCACAAACAAATCCAGAAGATGTGGTTATTTTAAAGTGGTTTCTTGGTATGCAGAACTCATGGTTACGCAACTAAGAACTGTGCGTGCTTCCTTAGCTGTGTTTTGCAGGTGAGGAAATGTCCCAAGAAACAAGTGCAAGACTGACTGCAGGGATCTTTTTTGATCCTGTCATATTGCTTTAATGTGAACCCACTTTCTGTGTTGCCTGCTTTGGTGCAGGACTGCACAGTAGAGTCCAGGGGCCTTGGGTACTTAAAGGCAGACTGTGGGAAGGGTAACTGCTGGGGGCATGCTGTCCAACACAGCTAGGTGAAGGGAGAAAGCACAGGCTGGCTGAGATGACCTGTGTGGGTGTGGTAACTCCTGTGCCCACCTCTCTTCACAGCAGCAGCCCAGCTGGGGTTTTCAGCAGCTCCCCTAAGTTCAAGGGCTCCCTCTTGGCCCAGCATTTATAATCATACACTGGAATAAGCTCCCCAGAGAAGTGGTTGAATCCCCATCCTTGGAGGTGTTTCAAAGACAATGTGTTTAAAAGAGGCAGGGATATGTTGCTGAGGAATATGGTTTAGCAGCAGACTTGGTAGAGGTAGATAATAGTTGGACTTGATTATATTAAAGGTCCTTTCCAGCTAAAATTATTCAATTCTATGATTCCATATTCAGTGTTAATCACTGAACATGCATTTAATAGAAAGCAGTTGTGGAGATCCCCAGTAGGGCTGTAAAAGCAAGCTGAAACAGTGAGGATATCACTTCTGTACACAAGGAAAAACTTTACTTTGAGAGTGCTGGAGCACTGGACCAGGCTGCCCAGAGAGGCTGTGGAGTCTCCTCCAGTGGAGACTAAAATCCCACCTGAATATGTTCCTGTGCAGCCTGATCTAGGTGAAACTGCTTTAAAATCAGGGTTGGACTAGAGGGTTTGCTGCAAGTCCCTGCCAAACCTCACCAGCCTTTGATTCTGTGAGGGAGGTCACCAAGTCGGTGGCTGCAATCCCTATGGCTTTGTTTCTGCTCTCTTCCCTCCTGACCCGGGAGGCTTCTCGGGCAGTAATTGCCCCTAATTGGCATCAGGTGTGGCTCAGAAAGGTAGCAGCCCTGTCAGGAAATGGAGACATGTGGAGTCACCTCTGATTCTTGTGGGGTTTTGGGTTGGCTGGTTGCGGGGGTCTGTTGTTTTTTTTTTATATGGTGAACAACAGTGTTTTACACAGCACCATAGTATTGCTGCAGATGAGAAATATTTTGTGTTATTTGGGCTTTCCCTGGTGCCCTTTAGAACCGTTTAGAGAGGCTGCTGCTGCCCTGCCCTGAGGAGGCAGCCCTCTGGGAGTCATCAGCTTGATTGATGCCAGCTGGAGTGCCTGGCACCTGCCTCAGAAAAGCCTCTGGGCTTTGCAGAGAGCTTCCTGCTGTGTCTCATGGCGTGTGGTGAGTTGCTGCTCCATTTCTTTTGGGTAGAAAATGTTTTAAAATTCCCCAGGAATGGGCTGGGATGGGTGGGTGGCTGAGGGAGGCAGTCCTGGTGAAGGTGGAAGGCCTGCCATTACAGGGGAGGTAAAGGTGGGAAGTCTACCATTAGAGCAGAGCTGGATCAAGAGGAGATCTGCCATTACAAGGGAAGTGGAGGAAGGAGGTCTGCCATTACAGGGGAAGCGAAGGTGGGAGATCCACCTTTGGAGGGGAAGCGAAGGCGGGAGGTTCCCCCATTACAGGGGAGGCGGAGGCCGGAGGCCCGCCATTTTGGGGAGGCGGAGGCCGGAGGCCCGCCATTTTGGGGAGGTGGTGGAAGAGCTGTCATTGTAGAGGGCATTGTGCTCCTGAGGGTGAGAACTGTGTGGTGTGACCAAATGCAGAAAGCTCACAGGACACTGTGGTTTTAGAGGCGTGATGGAGCCTGAAGGGCTGCTGGCAAATACTGTGAGGGCAGCTTTGGACTAGCACGCTGGGGCAGTGGCCATGTTGCATGGCAGCATTGCTGGCCCTGGGGCTGAGGACACCTGTGTAGAACTGAACTGTTGGTGAATTGCGCAGGCTGAGTTTGCATGTGGCCTTGTGTGCCTTGCCATCAGTAAGGGTGTGGGGTGCTGGAGCTGCTGAGGCATGATAGATCTTTGCTTTTTGCTGAAATCTGTTGTATTTTCTTGTATCCTTATGGTGTCCCTTGTGGCACAGTGCAGTAAGACCGAGGTGGCGTGGGGCGAAGGAGAAACCTGAAGGTCTCTCATGGAAAATGTCCTGTTTCCAGCTAGCTCAGTGGCTTACCTCCCTCAACTTGGATCGTTTGTCTCATCACACATTGCTTTGAAGATGAGCTGACATAGATGGAGTCTGGTCCAGTAAGTTTCAAACTTATCTCAATGAGACCTGTGGAACAAAATCATTCACACATAGGCATATATAAAGAAACATTTTATGTGCTAACCTGAATATGGAAAACTGGGGAAGGAAAATATGAATTGTGATACTTGATCTCCTCAAAATCCTGCAAGTACAGCTAGGGTGTATTTCAAATAACTGCCTTGCCGAGGGAAAATGTCTTGTACTGTTCAACCCTTTGCTACCTGATTTAATCTATGACTGTCTAAATATGCTCTGTGGCTGAATTACAAGGCAAACGTGTGTATTAAACCTGGTGACTGTGGAGAGTAAGTAACAGCGATATGCAGCTTTGAGCGTGTTCAAACCCGAGGGCTGATGTGACCGATGGACTCTAAGAGATATGAGTAGTTTGAGGGCTTGTCATCTAGCCACATGATCCTCATGCTGGCAGCGTGTTGAAAGTGATGTGTGGGAAACTGGCGCAAAGTGCTGATTTATTTTATGCTAATGGAGAGAAGTCCATATTGTTCAAATTAAATCTTAAAGCAGAAACAATTTGTCCAGCCAAGCCCATCCTATGGAGTTTCAATGAAACAGTTAGTGGTCTTTTTTTGTGACCTCAGAGTTGTAAAACTTAAACAATGTTAGGGGGCTGCTGTTTTCAAGTGCTTCTGGCTGCTGAAAGCAGCTGAGATTTTCCTACAGATGGCTATTTAAGTTAAAAGCCAAATGGAGGGATCACAGCAATTAGTGCACATTGGCTTCTGACTGCATCAGAGTGAATAATGTAGGAGAAGTGAGCCAGGACTGTGCCTCGATCTGTGCTTTTTCCCACCAGAGGCTGAGTACCAGCAGGTCTTCTCAATTTCTCGAGTC